>APFE030307377.1:0-11495 GCA_000404065.3 Pinus taeda
AGACAGGCGGCCACGGAGCTAGAATGACTCGTCCATTTCGGCCACTAATCCACAGACAGATGTTATCCATAATCCTTCGTGCATTTCTACCTATACACAGCCATCTCCGCGAGGCCTATAAATGGAGGCTGCATTGGGGGTTATATCATTCATTCCAGCCAGCATTTCATTTCTCATCGTAGAGCTTATATATATCATTCGGGATGAGGTACTCATTTGGCTTTACATTGGCAGTAATGGTAGTAGCCCTGGTGGTGGGCAGTGCTGTAGGCACGCCCAGAACAAACTTGGTATCATCTGCATGTAACGGGCAGAAGATCCCAAGCGGAAGTTCCTTTTATAGTACTCTCGGATCCCTCCTGGTAGATCTAGAGGGAAACACTGCCTTCAGCGGTTACGACTATAAAGCATCGCGAGCAGGTTCACCCACCGCCTATGGGCGTGGGGTTTGCAAACAGGGAATCTCTCAGTCTGATTGCACCGCCTGCCTTAAAAACCTTGGGGGCCGCATCTGGAACATTTGCGGGTACGCCATCGGTGCTCGAGTTCAGCTAGGTGACTGTTTCATCCGCTACGAGCAGTACAGCTTCTAATTTAGTTATATATTCAACGTCTGCCCAACTGCACAATACGCATCTAATATGTCATATATATATCTAATATGTCATATATATATATCTATGTTTATGTTAGTGTCAATAAAGCGTCTCACATGATTCTCGGAGCAAGAGAATCTGATGCTGTGCTATTCTCACCAGTCACTATAATAAAACTGTCGTGCAGTTTCGTATTTTACTTTCCGTTCAGGTGTCGCTGCCATTATTCTCATTTTCACGGTGTCGTGGTTTTTGTTTTCAACGTATTAAAAAGTTCTAGTTGAAACTATGTACCATGAACAGTTACGTTCACATCGAATTATTCATTCACTGAAATGTTATAGTCCACTGGACTTTACTTGCTGGATGACGGTCGATGGGCCCGAAATGTACGACTCATTCTAGCTGTCTCCGTTGCCCCTATCATTAGTGCTACTGTAGTGGGCGCAAATTGCAATCCATGTGGGTCACATAGAACAAATATTCAAATCGACACACCTTTAAGATAAGAAAAATAACACCGTGTGAGTGATTGTGCATAAATCTAATGATAAGAAGAGTTAATAAATGCGGACCAGTCATGCGTTAGAGCGAGTCTAGGCCTATCTCCATGATACATCTCGAGCCAACGTCCGACCTGAGATTCCAAACAACCAATTCTTAGTATCAAGGAGACTGCGCCATGATAATCAAAGATAAGAAGGGTTTCAAGCACCAACATGTAGCCGGCTAATGAGATCCATGTTCTATAGATAGTTATCCATGATGATTTGATTCGAGAGGCCATCATTGCTAATTGCTGGCCAATATTGTTTTTAGAAGCAATGCCAAGTTGAAAGACGGAGTGTCTTTAAGGCCCCAGCAACCATGATTAACGTGTAGGTTAAACATCTAGTAACTTATGAGATCAAATTTGCAATATGTAGTAAATCTGAAATTAGATAGTTTTGGAATAAGATATTTGTAAAGATATATTTTATATAAAATAAATGAGAAATAGTTAACAAATAAAATATTTTTATTATTTTGTTGCTCAAAATGAAAGAGATGGCATACTCTTGCCCCCCACATGGTTTACCATACTTGTTTAAAGATGGATCTATTAATCACATAGAATTACAACTCTCCACTTATAAATAATTTATAATATTTTAGATTTTTTATATCTCAAAAGATTTCATTCATCTCACAACTATATGTAGATCCAAAATTACCATATCCATACTATAAATATAAAATATTGAAAATTATATGCTAAATAAAAATTAAAATAAATATAATCTTTCAATTGCAAAAACTTATTGGTCCATAAAATTTAAAATGTTCTTTGCTTTAAAAAACAAGTAACATTGCAATAAAATTAATGAGAACACAAGAAAAATAAAAAGATTATCTACTAATAACCATATCCTAGGCTTCAATTGAATCACATTTAAGGTAATACTACTTGCCTTAAATTAGCTCACATTGAATATAATTACGTTGTAAGGCGTTTCCCTCTGGGAATAACTTTCTTACATGCCACTGTGTACTATCCTGAATCGTTGGTATGATGTGTTAGACGATTACAAAATTTTCATTCATTGGATCATTATAGGCGGCAATAACTGCTGTGTTGGAGGTTGGTTAGAGGAAAGACTCAACTGTAAGTTCTCTACAATAAAGACTCATGCCACTCTGAATTTGGAAAGATGCCACTCTGTATTTTGAGAGACGGTAAAAAGGCGAGAAGGGATTATAGGCTGGGGTAATTGTTGCGCTGAAGGTTGGTTACAGGAAACACTCAGCTAGAAGTTCATACGACTCATGCCACTCTGTATCTTGATAAACCGTAAACCGTAAAAAGGCGAGAAGGGATGCTACCCCTAGCTTTCTTATGCGTTGTGGAGTTTCCCATCATAAATGCTTTCGTAGCTATGGTTTTCCCAAGGATGGCTATCTTCTTGTTCCCCTGATTCGGAATTTTCTCAACCCTTTCATTTCCAATGGTGGCGGTGTAGGCGCTATTACTGCACCTGTCTCTTGGTTCGTTGCCCATTCTTCTGTGTTGTATAGATTCGAGGAGTGGGTAGCTCCAGCGGTTGTGGTCAAATCAGTCTGCGTGACCTGTAAACAGAAAGAGGTAAACCATCTCTCATATGTAGTGAAAGTGAGAGAGCTCTGGTTTCACACCATTCTCTTCTGGAGTTTAATGTTTTCTCTGTACATGACGAAAATTACTCTGTATTTGCAGTTGTGCTTGTGGCTGGAATGAATTTGAAGCTTCTGGTTGACGATTTGTCCGAGGAATTATTGGGTGAGTATTAATCGGTCATGGGTTACACTACTGTGTCTTATACTACTGTGGTGAATTGCCACAACCACCAAATCTGCCCAGAGCGTATGAAAGCAAGCGGCCTGGATTTGGTCAAATAAGGGTGCCCGGGGCTTGAAAAATTGGCCACTGTAGACAGGATGTGTGATGTTATTATTATTGTGATTTTCCGATGAGTAGTCGTGGATGTCAATTCACTGTCACGAGCACTAAAAAATTATCTCTTGATTGTCTTGTTTTTTCTCTAACTTTCACCAACAAGAACATTCCTCAAAGTGCCTCTTTTGGTCCAGTAGCGTTTGGATGTCTGACAGAAATAGCGAGGTTGTGATAGACTGTAGATGTAGTAACAAAACTTGGTGTTTGTAGATTCACATTCTAGGTATTTCAATGCAGTGGCCATCGTTGCACTGAGCAGCCAGAATCCAGGAACTCAGCAAGTTGCAGCGGCCTTATTCGGAGCAGCCTCCTCCATATCTATATAAATAAATAAAAGGTCAGCATTTCAAAGTTGCGGCGGCCTTATTCGGAGCACCCTCCTCCATATCTATATAAATAAATAAAAGGTCACCATTTCAAATCTGACATTGCATTTGATATGCATGAATGACAACATGTTAATTGGGAAGTGGTATGGGTGTTTGTTTAGACAGTTTGTATCATTTGAAAATAAAAGGTCAACATTTCAAATCTAACACTGCGTTTGATATACATGAATGACAACATGTTTGGGAAGTGGTATGGGTGTTTGTTTAGACTGTTTGTATCACTTTTCAATAGTTCGAACAGAAAAAGATGAATAATCAACATCCATCATTGTCACCCAGAAAACATCATCCTTGAGTGTCAAAACTACAACAAGGACTTTGGTACATTACATAGATTATTAAATTAAGTAATTATATTGATAAAACCATTCACAATTTCTTATTACAAATATTAAAAGCCTACATAATCTCATTCTTTAATTATTTATTAAAAATACATTAATATATACTTATACTTATCCAATACATCAATATATGCTTAGGGTCATCTTACAGGGCAAATTGTTTAAAAATAGAATATTAAGAAATATAATAGAGATTTTAACGCAGCTCAACAGAGGAGCTTTTAACGCATTTAAAAAGTCCATGCACATAAATATTGAACACATTTGGTCCAAGAAATAATTCATCCATTAGAAGAGACTTCAGTTTATAGCTGTATTTCCCTCTCACAGATTAATTACGATACAATTGCACAGCCAATACCGCACTGAATCCAATAAATTGCATTCTATATAGGTGGATCTATTATCAAAACTCATATATTTACAGCACTTAATGACTACTAGAATTATTAACTTTTATCTGATCTTTGATGTATTTTCGCTCTATGCATAGCTGCTACATCCAAAGCAGCTTTTTACAGTAGGCTCTGCAGCCACAATCCATTGATGTGCTACATTTTTTTTCTTTCAAACTAACAATAAAGCTTGCAACTAAAACACCTTGAATCAGACATTCTAGTTATCTAGGTTGGGTTGAAAGACAAGGCTCCTCAGATGTAGGTTTTTGTGATCCTGGTCATGTGGATTAGGACAGTTAGGTAACCAACTCCATGAGGGGCTCCTCTGCTATGCCTTGGAAATGTTGAACGAGAGCAGATTCTATTTCTTTGTGGGTATTGAGTTGATTTCCATGCGTATCTTTCAGTTTTAGAATCCTGTTATGAGATCGATGATCCATAGTGGATTTGTGAAAAAATCTTGTATTCCTGTCTCCTTCCTTTAACCATTGAACTCTAGATTTATGTTTCCAGAAGATTTCCTCTTGCTTACATAAGCCTTCCCATTCTTGATGAAGCGAATCAACTTGCTTGTTACCCTCCTCAGTGAATCTCTTAGTGATGAGCTCCAGGTTAATATCCTGAAGCTTTCCTTCAACTATTTTTATTGCTTCGAGGATATTTCCAAACTCATTCTTGTTCCAATATTTAAGCTCGAGTTTTATGTGTTTTAGCCTACGTTGCAGAAGGAACGTTTTAGTGCCTTAAACATTCAAATATTTAGCCCACCATTTTTCAATATTGTTGTAGAAGTTCGGGTGGGTAAGCCAAATATTTTCAAATCTGGAAGGTCTATATCTTGGCGTTCCTATAAAGGATGCTTATAACTGTATGGGTACTGATCCGAGCCTCCAAAAGGGAGAATCATGGTTGACAAGTCAAGGCCTGAGAGAATAAGGTCCTCAAAGATAACGAATTTATCAATTTTAAAGGCCACTCAAGTAGCCCCTCCCCTTTTCTTGTTCCAGGTGAAGAGGCCATTGGAGGTTTCTGTATCTACTAGCCTCATATTGGTAATGAAGTTCTAAAAAGCTATGGAAGCTCTGCCTAGAGATCTAGTCCCTCCTTTTTTCGGAAAGAGATTTGATCATATTAAAATCCCCTCCCAAAATCTATGGGATGCCCATATGTCTTTCTCTTATATCCCCCAGGGAGCTTAGGAGCTTAAATTTATATTCAAGCTTTTGTGGACCATAGAAATTCGTGATCAAATAAACTTCCTTGTCCACCAAAGGTTGGATGACCACAAAAGAGTAGTTAATGGATGGTTCAACATCTATGATGCCAAGTTTTTGAGGTTCCACATTGTAAGAATTTCCCTTGCTATGTTTTCTGATTTAACTTCTAGATATTTATACATAATAAGCCACTTTCTATGTATCTCTCTTATTTTGTCTACAGAACATTTTGTTTCCTGGATAAAAACCAAATCTGGTTTTTCTTCCTTCATTCTATTGCTGAGATTTCATTGTTTCCTTTTACTTCCTAGACCTCTAATATTCCATGTTGTAATATTTATTAATAAAGATTTGTAAATGAGTAACTAGTTAGGTCTTTCATCTTACTTGAGTTTATCATGAGTTTTCCACATTCATTCAGCAACTCATTTTGTCCTTTTCTTCTTGGGTTCTTGGAAGCTTCTCCTTCTATTGCCTCGATAGTTTTGATTCCTTCGTTATCCTGACTATCATGGTTTCTTTTTACCCCATAACACTTCGCTTGAGTTCTCCAGAGGAAGAGCTATTGCACTCTATTAAATTCCTCTTAAGGTAGTGAGTCCACTCCTTTGGTAGTTCCTTCCTAAAGGAACTTTTCTAAATCAAGATGTTCCCTTTCTAGTACATACTATAGCTCATGTTCCTTTGTTCCCACTTCGCTTGAGGTCATTTCTTAGTCCCTATCAAGTTCCATCATGCTGGAATGATCCTCCTTTTGTTGACATTTGTCAGATCTATCCTCCATGTTGTCCTCCTTTTCCTTCTTTGCTAGATTGTCCTTCAAAACTTGTTTCATTTTATCCTCCCCTTCTTCTTCTTCTAATATCTTGAACTTATTATGACTAGGTTGTTTTTCCTCATAGATTTTTTTTGGGTTCTTTCTTCCTCATTTTCCTTTGCCTCCAACTTTGTTAAAGCTTTCAGTCTCTTTACCTGAGGTTTCTTTGAAACTTCTCTCCATTTTATTTAAAGGTCAGTCTTTGAAGAGGTGCTCATGTTCATGGCATTTGGAGCATCTAAAGGGTATGTGCTCGTAATCCTCCGCCTCCACTCGATCTTCATCAAAAAATTCTCGAATTTTTTCATCCAGTAAGGCCCCAGAAAGGTCCATTTCCATGCATATTCTGGTGAAGGAGGTATATTTCCTATGCACTGTGGCCTCTAATATTTTTTTAAAATTCCATAGTTTATCACCTATGGCTTTTAGTGATTTCAACAGCCAATAATCTAGAGGTAGGGAATAAAGTCTTATCTGTACTGGCACCAAAGTAAATGTTTCTCGCTCCAGGACGAAGTTCATCACCCAAGGTCTCATATAGAGACCTGCAGTCGCATAGAAGTAGGGTCCTCCTTCAAATATCCTATCCTTATCCTTGAGGTTTGTAAACACAACTCTTAGGAAACCCTTGGATCCAAGGTGTAGATCTATATCTCCCTTAGGTTTCCAATGGTTCTTTATCCATGTGTGTAGGGTCTTCTCTGTAGGCCATAACCCCATGAATTTGCAAATCACTGCATAACTCGACATGTGCTCCCTATGCGCTTGTAGGGCTAGGTCACTTAACACCACTCGGGGTGTGATGGAAGCTTTGCTTTTACATTGTCTTGTTTGAATTCTAGGGTCAACTTTCTTACTGTCTACTTCTTTACATTTCTCCCTTTTGACTTCCTCCTGCATTTCTGCCATCCTTTCTTCTCTATTGTTTAACTGTTTCCTCTTTCTGTATACCCGATTTCCACTTCCATGGGCTTCTTGAAATGATTAGAGTCTACATGACTGTAGGATGGAGTAGAACTCTCCCCTTCTCACCCCTCCATGGTACCCAACTCCAGTATTCTACTCCAAACGCTAGTTCTGCACAATTTCCTTTCTGCTCTGTCTTCTGTCACTCCCTATTAAGTTTGTATGTTGCTAAGCTTTTACATACATATTGTTTTCACAAACATCATTGAATTGTATGCTTAAGGAGAAATTAGCAAAGGCAATGATGAAGGCTTTGAAAAGGTAAAAATCCATTATTGGTATTTTGTTTATGAAAATAGAGGAAAATACAATAAAATGGAGGTGAAAGGTCACAAGTTGCATATGAGGAGGAAATTCAAAGAAAATTAATGAAAATGAATAAATTAGGCACATCAATAATAAAAACACATCAGAGCATCAGTTTGGGGCCATTTTCTATTTTTTTGCAATTAGTCTTAAAGAGGAGAGGAGAACGAAGAGGACAAGGAAAGCAAACAAGAAAAGGAAGGACAAGGAAAGCAAAGGAACAGAAGAATCAATAAAGGAAAGGTTTCATCAAACAACTTTAATGAGAATACTTACAGGTAACATGTAGCATATATGATTTCCTAGTTGGTTTTGGCATGCATGGTATGTGCATGTCTGTATTCAATTAATTTGTTATTGTTTGCATGGGTTTTGTCGGGTTTCGACTGTGGTTTTAGCCTTTCCTTCCTATTTTTGCATAAACGTGGTGTGAGGGGATTCTTTCTTGGTTGAGCTATCGATTGATGAAAGATTTTGGTTCTGCATGAGGTGGTGTGAGGAAAAACCCAAGGGTTGGGGGTGGAAATGGTTTTCTCTAGGAAGCCCTAAATAGGTGGGTGGAGACAGGAAAATTCCTCAAGGGATGGCGAAGGAATTTTGAGGCATACAAGCTCAGTTTGGTTTTGTGATCTAGGGACTAGCTCAAGTGAGATTGTCGTATGGTGAGGGTGGAGGTGGTTTACCCTATGGATTCTCTTGTTTATTTGTGGATTGGTTTATCCCATGAGATTCCACATTCAATCTTGCAATATGGCGTGGGGGTAATTGGATGAAAGAAATATTTGGTTCAACCCAATCTAAAGTTAGGTGGTATATGGAAGTCCCTGACTTGATTGGCTTTTGCATATGATTAATAAGAACTAAGTTTCTCTTGTCATGGATGGGTAATTATACTTGTTATTATGTGGCTTTAATAGTTGTTCTATCCTTGTTATCTACTTGATAATATGTTGGTTATAAACATGGTTATATGCCAGATCTAAGTATGGCTTTTATCACATTTTAATTAATGAATGTCTTCTTAATGAATGCATGACCTAATTGGTGTTACGCAAAAGTTGTGAAAAGGAATGTTTCCTTCCAGATAAGTTTCAAATCCCTATGTTCAAATATGCATTCATGATGTGTAGTTTGCATGTTTACCATGTGTTTGATAAAATATTTGTCCTTGTTGGGAGGGGTTTGGTCAAGTTCTTCTTCATTTTTTTGGTTTATAATATCTTTTCCTATGTTATTCATCATTCTTGGAAGTTTCCTTGAGTTTTGGGTAGAGGCTTTAGTCCTAGCCCTGAAAGCATGGCTTAGAGTTCAAGTTCAATGGCATAAAACTGATTGGAAAAGTTCATAGTCACAAGGAAAAGAAATATGGTAGCAACTGAATGTTTAAAATTTCTTAGAGGCCTTGTAATGGGAGCAACTGAGAGAATAGGTCAATGAAAAAGAGATTTAGCTTAGGCATTAGACACCTAGAAGGGTTGGGTAGCTCCTAGAGGTCCTGTAATACATGAGGGAAGTCAATAAGGTCTTAAGTTGTCGAATCCATTTTCTTAAGATCATATAGGAGTTGAGTCCCATCAGAGTGACCCTCGACTCATAGTTACCCTAGGAAAACTGGTGAAAGCTGATAAATGTTGGAGGCGATTACAAGGTGGTATTAGAGTGGGTTGCTCTCTCTTTGGGTAAAATTTTATGCTATCAAGGTTATTATTGTCATGCATGGGGTCATGGTATACAACTAATATGGTCATGCATGATTTTGGTATGGAACCACAATAAGATATGGGAAATAAGATTTTAGTAGCAAGATTTATTAGCTTAATAGAATTACCTGCAGAAAGGAAGAATGGTAAGCATAACTTGAAACTCCATTTCATCCCTTTATGCATAACACATTCTCGAGGGTGTTTATCATCTCCATTAGACCAAGTAGTCGGTTCCTGATCAAGAAATTATTTAAAAAGATGAAAAATCTTTGAGCTAAACTCTCAGACATAAATGTGTGAAGTTAGTACGTTGCATGCAACCTAACTAGCTGACTTAGAATGAGGTGATCACATTTGGTCTCTTGTATTAAAAGGATATCAATATTTTCTATAGAAATATTTCTTTTTAGAATGTGATGCTTGATTTTTCCATTAAGGCCCCTTATAATCCATACAAGAACCTTCATCATTGAGATTTTAGAGGAGGAAAGAAAGTGGCACGGGAAAACTCCCTAAATTGCCTAGAAATTCACCCAAATCTTGAATTAATCGTCTATTAGTTTTGAAGTCTTTTTTTTGGGCTCTTTGGCTTGGAAGGAATGTTATGACCCCACTAAGATACAACTTTTAAGATCAATTAAAACCCAATTTGGCCTCATTAATATTCAACATGTAAATATTCCAAAGAAATAATAGAACCCCTCTAGATCATTTATTCATCATGAATGAGTGGAATCCATGTGGTTTTCACACAACAACCACATCATCTTATATCAAGGAAACAAAAAAATAAGCTCCATGAAGTTTCTCACATGTAGACACTGGTAAAACTATGAAATTAAATATAGATGAAAAAAAAAGAAAGATAAATGAAAGAATTATGTAAAATATTATTTAATAAAATTAATTAACCAATATTAAAAGTTAATATGTAATTAGCAAAAACTGAAATTCTAAATTAATATAGTTATTATTTTGTGAAAATAATAAAATTACAAACATATTAAACGTAATATACTTTGCAAAGATTTAAAAAAATATATAATCTTTAATGTTATTTTGTTAAAAGCAAGTAACAACACGAAAGGAACCCAAAAAACAACGGAAAAAAAGAACCATGGCTACCAGTATGAAAATTGAGATATATTGGTTGGGTTAAATTGAATTAGAGTGAATTTAATATTTATAATGTTAAATATTTTTTTAAGTATAGTATGAATTTGAATAATTATATTTTAATTTTTCATTTATTATATATTTATAGAAGCAAATTGTATTAAGTTTAATAATATTATCTATATTATATATATTTAAAATAATAAAATTTTAAGATGAAGTTTTGAGAACATAAATTGAATTATTATTATTATTATTTTAAAGTAATATGAGTATTATGAATAATTTTTTTAAATAAATTGTTTACAATATAGTAAATTTAATAGAACTTATTATTTTTATTACTTTGTACTTTTACATATTATTTTATAATCTAGCACTACAATAGCGTAACATCATATTTATTATTTTCTGAGTATATATATATATTTCATGTTAGACATTAAATCACCTTTATAGATTAGATATCTTTAGCTACTGAAATGAGATGATTTTCAATATTTAAAAAAATTAAAATGAAATTTAAAGTTTTACTATATAAATTCTTTGGTTTCTTTTACATATCCATCTATCTATTCTTCACTTTGTTAGAGGGGGATCTACCCTCTTTGGGAGTTCATAATAATTATAAATACATTGGTATTCCCAATGAATCTCCTCACGTATGGCATCCTTTTCAAAGATCAAGTGGGCAAAGAGGGGATTATGTGGCTTATGGTTTCGTAGCAAAATCTTCATTAGATGCATTGTGGTAACCTAAGAATCTAGGGTGGTTTGTGTGAAAGGAAGTGCAAGATCCAAATTATGAGGTTAAATATAGTAATATTAGGTAATATATCCAATAAATGTAGGATCATGAACTGATGTGCAAATTTATTATGGCCCTCTAAAAAGGTTTTGATTGGGTGGTTCTAAATAAATGCAACACCCAATGTCAAATATAATTGGAGTTATGGGCCAAGATTTGTTTTTAAAGATGATAGTTTAGATAGGAAGATAGATCGAAGGATTTTGAAGGGGAGGCATATTTTTTCAAAAATTCAGAGCTCCTCATGTGATTTTGGAATGAGTATTATAATACATAGAAGGAGAATTTCCTTGCTGCCTCGATGTGGGACCATCTCTATTATCTTCCCAAGCCATATTTGGAGGTGGAAAGCTTCGAAGGCA
>APFE030307379.1:0-89405 GCA_000404065.3 Pinus taeda
AACATTTAAAAAAATATACACACCTTTTTTCACTTTGTAGGAGCTCGATATTGCCTCTGATGTATCTCTATAATTTCGGATCATCCAGTTCTGAAATTGCGACCTGCAGTAGCCCTATATGTCCTCTTTCCAATGCCACCAGTCTGATCCCAATTGGATTCTCCAATGAAGAGTTATCCCAAATCTCCCACAGTGACCTGATTATATACTAATTCAGTATAGCGAACTTGTATGACGTGCCAAGTGTCCATGTTTTGACCTTTGGCTCTGAAAAATATATACGAGAAACTACAGTCCGTTCTCTTTATGTGCCTTCTTACGAAATTTCAATCTGATGCTCAGAGAGAAAGTTATGATGATTTTCCCCAGGTCACCTGTTTTGAATGTAATTCAGGATTCTACAAAAGAACCAACTTCCTCAGTTCATATCTCTAAAAATATAGTGCAAAAAGCTATAAAATTCGGACCTGAGATTTAGTGCGATGTCTTCTCAAATGGGTTTTTTTTTTTTGCTTCTGAAACCGTGCGCAGAAAAAAAGTTATAGCGCAAAAATTCCAACGATGACCTGTTTGGCAGCAGCTAACCTAGAATCAAAGGATCTGATACCAAATGTATGAAAACCAGCTCAAGAAAAAATAGAAAGATAGATCAACGCCTTAGAATTAAAGCCTTCTTCAATTGGGGGCAAACCTCCCTTACATTACATAAATGAACAATTCTGTGAGATCAAATTGAAAAGACCTCCTTTCTATATATAGGAGTCTAGGGGGTCACAATTAACCTAGCCGACCTGACAATAATAATATGTAGCCACAAAAAATAACAATAGAGGGATTCTATGGGGCACAGTAATAACAATATGGGGACAATATGGGCACAACAATATTAATAAGAGGTACAACTACAATAGTAATGGGGTAATCACTAGTATTATAGGGACCCAACAGTATCATTTGACAAAGATCTCAGTTTATGTCTATGTATTTGTACTTGCTTGCAAGTTTTCGACAGCAGATCGGTTCCCCACACTGATTTATAAATAATTTCACCCCTCACTCCGTCTCAGCCTTCATGCTTTACGGGGCATATGTTACATAGAATTTTGTCACTGTCCCTGTACTCCCTGTGCCTTGATCTTGGAGGACCTCTACAGTGAACCCCGCATGCTTTGCCTTCATGGAGAAACTCCCATTATGTCCCTCTTCCTGAGCATATCATTTCCTTTTTGCACCATTTCCCCTAAAACTTATGTTTTTTCTAATTTACAAGACCAACGCTACTGACCTTTGTCTCCCTCGTGCCAATGTGTAAAGATTAGCACTATTCCCTGCACCGGTCGGTGTAATTGAGTTGTGTTCCAGTCGCACTGGTCCTGTTATGGAAGTTTTTTAAATTAGAGCTGAAGCTTCCATATCTAGAAGCTCCGTAACAGAAGTCTGGTAAATGGTTTGGCCAAATGGGCCGAGGATGAAAATTTGGGCTCCTTTCCCCTATAATGATGGAACTACCCCGAGGGATAAGTCCTTCTCCCATGAGAAGAGGATCCATCTCCCATTCATCTTTCCTATATAAACCTCCCTTCTTCCCAAGCACAGACTAGTGTGTGAAAATCAAAGTTAGAGTTGTGGCTGAGTGTGAATATACTATTTTAGACAAGAAAGTTATTGCTAGTTGTATCCATCTAGTTGTGTGAGGGAGAAATGCATTTAGTTTGGAGTGAAGCCTAAAGGGAAGAGTGTTTAAACTATTTTTGTTTGAAGCCATCATGAAGTGCTAGAAAAAGTGTGTGGGGACCTGGTCTTGTCAGAGGAAGGCTGCGACGTCAAGACAGATGGTTGTAATGTCTCTTTGAATATTAATATATGCAACTATCCATTGATTTCCTACATGTTTGTAATATTACATATTTGTGTCTTAATGCTTCTTGACTTATTAAGTAGGTTGAATTGCAATTTGTCTATTATTATGTTTGTGTGTTGTTGTTTTTTACTTGTTTCAAGAGCTTGAAGAAGGAAGCAAGATATTTTTGGAGTGAGCAAGCGAGGACATCATCAAGTAGGATAAACAACCAAGAGGAAGGCCCTCTTGATTGATTCTAACCTAAGGAAATATTCCATAGAATGTATATGTTGTGGCTAGACCCATTATCAGGCTAGAGGAATTGATTCGTGTCTGCACTTATAATTTTACTTCACCATAGAGAATTGCACAAATGAATAGAGGAGCTTGATGTTGAAGAGCTTGAACTGATGACTCGACTACTGAAGTATATCCCACCCTAAAAATCCACCGCTAAAGTTCCAAAAGATCCAGACAATGCGAATTTTATGGTGTCCACGCCATTATTGTCAGAGAGTGTGTTGTATGAGGGACCATTGCTGGCTCAGTTACGAAATTTGAAAATGGAGGATTGGGACCTTGGGGACCATGATAATTTTCCAAAATTTGCATCAAATAAGTACCTCAAGAAGGTCTACTACGAAGATTCAGGCATCAAGCACCTGGAACCAATGAATTGGGTGGCTGGAGTTGGGGGTGCAGGGCTCCTAAACATGTTGTGGGTGCCGCACTTTAGTCACACCATTATTAACACAGTCTGTGTGCGTCAATTGCTCACACCCATACACGATGGGTGCCTCTGGTTGGGAGAATCCATCTTGATAATAGACATGTTGATCCACCGGATAACGTTGTTGTCATCCCAAAGGAGTGTACCCTGCGGAGGCTTTCGTAGGAAAGTTGCAAGAGAAGAAGTTGGCAGACCAAATGAAGGCCAAATTTGGTCTAGTCAAGAAGTCACACGGGTACTCTATTCAGTCTATATCATATGGCACAATGTAGTTTGCTACACAGATCTTAGCTGGTAAGATCATGAGAAATTGCGACGTCGATGAAGTACCAACACCCATTGTCTCAATACCTATGTCAAGGGGTCCAGTATAACTAGGCTCAATACCTATGTAAAGAGTTTTTGCAGGACTATAGGGTGGCCTAGGATGAGGGCAAGGCATTTCATTATGCCTGTGTGTTGTTGTTCATCACTCTAATGGCATGGAGTTTGCCCAAAGAGAGCCAATTCCCTAAGAAGGACTCATACCTACCAAAGGCAATGAAATTCACTTCGTTATGGGCTACTAAAGACCTCGCACACGTAATGGGGGAAAATATTTTGGGTCTTATTTGAGACAAAAATAAGGATGGTGATCAACGAGTGACCAAAGTTGTCACCCGCCTTACAAGCGTAGTACACTAACATCACAGATTTCAAGGCAGATTTCCAGAACTTGCACATTCGTGCAAAGAAGGATGCCTAGGGCATATGGCACAAGTTTCCTTACTTAGTTTCCGAGGAAGATATCATAGGGGTTATCATCAAGTGGCCAAGTGACTGGATCACCCCTTCTAATGCCTACGCAAGTACCAACACAGCTGTTGAAGGTTCAGTAGCGTAGACCATGGCAGAAGAGAAAAAGGAGGCACATAAAGTTGTCGCTCGAGAAAAGGTTGTGTAGAAGAAAGAAGTTGCTACAAAATAAGTTGTGGCCAAGGAGAAAGAAGCAACATAGGAAAAGACTATATCGCAGGGCCACCATCGACATCGAAGAGTCAAACACTGAGCACACACAAGTGGAGGAAGAAACAAAGGTGGAAGAAGAAGGGGGTGGAGAGTTGGAATCCCCCTTCATCGTCAAAAAGTAGAAGAAGAGGACTACCATAGTATAATGCAAGAAGCAAAAGTATGACAAAACAGTAGGCGCGATTCCTTAGGTCCTCACATAGGGAGACTTGGATGAAATTGGGGACGTGGTCCATGATGCCACAACCGACATGATGAGCCACTTTGAAGCAGAGTACCAACAATCGCTCAGTAAGGTACACAGGGCCTATGGGACTTGCAGGTACAAACAAGTCTTTTGCAAGCAAGCGTGGGACAAGTGAGCGAGAAGCAAGCGAGCCTGAATCAAGTGAGCGGGTTAGTATTGGACGTAGAAATGACTATGGATCTCCGCATGATACAATTTCTAGAGGGATCCCTGAGCAACGACTCAGTTGAAGAGTAGGCACAACGACTCCAGATGCAGAATTTCAATCTAAATTTGGTTGTGCTGCCTAATCAGACTCTACATGAGCTACACCAATGAGTGCCAAATGAACTAAGGATAGGGAGAAATGCACCCTGCTGGTAATCAACGAGGTCAAAATAAATAACCAGTAGATCTTTGAGGAAAAGGTGCAAACTATCAAAGCAAAGGTAAAGGTGACCATGCAAAGCCAATAGCTAGAAGTAGCGATTGCATAGGCCTATAGTGAGCTTCCAGAGCTCAAGATCCCAGTAGAAGTGACCTCTACAGAGAAGATTCAAAAGTTGGCTACATTAGGTTTGAGCTGCAGCTGCAAATCTCAGAGCTACAACTAAAGCTGCAACTAACTACCCCTCTAGAAGTCAGAGATCAGCGCAAAGCTGCTATTAAAGAAGGAATGACCACATTGGAAGATGTATTCAAGGGTTGCACTAAGCTATTTCAAAAGGCCATGGAGTTATGGACCTCATTTCAGGAGGATACAACTCTGCAAAATATTAGCGCAGACATCAGGGAAAAGCAGAGGAAGTTTGATGAAATTTGATCAACAGTGCGAACCTTAGCACCAGTGAAAAGGTTCACTCGATTATAGGAAGGAAAGCTCATCCATAATGAAATCAATGAGTTGCATCACAAGGAAGCAATCTTCGAGGATGCCGCCATGGGTAGATGAGGTCAGCTAGTTGACTCTGTCAGTGTAGAGTAAGCTAAAAGGGATGCAACATACTCAAAGGACCATGGGCCTTGTAATTGAAGGCCCAACTACTGAAAATTAGGTCAAGGAAGTGCAACAAGCTGCTACGCAGGGAACAACAGACCTGCAGGTTTTGAAGATTGAGTTCAGTGAGATGCAGGCGAAGATCGAGGCACCACCAGGAGAGTGACTTGAGGATGAGTCATGAAATTGTGTTGGGGCCTATTGGGACAGGTTCCCCTGGGGTAAATTTTGTAACCAATTTTGTTGATTATGTAAAGTCTTTGCATTTTGAGGGAGCGGAGTGCGAAGGTCATAGGAGTCAAAAGGGGCTTTAGTCCCTTAGTTTGTTAGAAGATAGGATGTTTTGTGATCCGCCTATAGTTCGTGAACCATGGTATTCTAATAGAAGCTATATAAAGAAGTCATAGCGAGTCATAGGAAGAAGCAGATAATAGAAAATCATTGTATGGGCAAGTAGTCTGAGGCATAACAGTCTGTTTTATGCACTTAGGCAAAGGGGAATGCTCTTGCAGCTATGTGCGTGGAGACCTTGGTAAGTCCACAAGCTAAGTATGCAGGACCTTGCTATTGTCTGTGTGGGGAAGAAGAGTCTGTAACAGAAATATTATATCAATAAAGACTTTTTTTGAAAGCTATACTTGTGTGCCTTTATCTTTACTTATGCAATTTATGTATTCGCTCTGTTTTTTGCAATTTTCTAAAAAAACACTTAATTCGTGCACGAAAGTAGTAGATTTGATAGTTTACATGATGTTATGAATGTTTTAAGTGTTCCGCGAAGGGTTAGATATTGTTTCTATAAGTTACTTTGATTTCAACAATTAAAGGGTTAGGGTTTGCGAAGGTCGGGATAAAGCCCTAGAAGTAATAGAAAACCCATCACATAGACCTCTAGATACAAAAGCCTGGTTCTTTCATCCCCCAATACTGCTTTGGGTGAGACTATAGATTGCACTATGCGAGCTATTGTCGAAAGGGCCAGAAGTTTAGGGTTTTGTTAGTTAGCGCAGCTAACTTTGAACCTGGGTTAGGACCCCTCAAGCCAATATATTAATATATATATATATATATATATATATATATATATATATATATATATATATATATATATATATATATATATTATATATATATATCTATATATATATCTATATATATATATCTATATATATATATATATATATATATATATATATATATATATGTATCTATATATATATGTATCTATATATATATACATATATATACATATATATATACTATATATATATATATATATATATATATATATATATATATATATATATATATATATGCATATATATATATATATGACATGTTGAAATGTGTCTACATAGATACAACACCTAAAAATTTCTATTATGAAACTCGAGGATGCTTGGGAGGATTCTACAAGCACTCCTCTTCAGAAGAAGATTGTATGTTTACTTCTATGGAAAATTGTGATTGTTCAGACGCTACAACAAGCACATACTTTGATCCTTACTGAAGCTGTCAAATTTTCCTTTCATAATATTCTCTCATATCATATTTTTCTTGTCTTATCCTATTCAATAAATCCACATTATTCTTATATTTATGTTGGTTCTTAGTTACATTCCTTTCAAGAATTTATTTTGTAGATTTCAATTGATATCTACATTTGGCTAATCCACTAGTGAGTTAATGTACTTATCCTCAAGCTCTTTTTCCCTCGATTGTTGTTGATTGTTGTTGATTTTTGTTGTTTACTTTTATTTTTCCGTCTCTAATTGTTGCTTTTCCCTCTCTAATTTTTTTTGTAGATCAGAAACCTAGGATTTCAAATTTTCTATCTCCATGTCACATCCCAAATGTTATTCTTTTTGGCTGCTCATGAGATCATTGCGTATCTCTATAAATATTTTATCTCTCTCAGCTACTGTATGCTTCAATGATTGAACTATTGGTGGTGAGACATAAATATCACCTACAAATTTGATGGATGAAATAGTGGTCTCGTAAACCTTCACTCGTGCTTTTATCTTAGATTTATCCAAGCCTTAATTTGAAGGCATTTGTCTTAATCATCTATCATGGATTGTACCTTTACCCTTACCCTAACCTTTATCCCTACTCCCATTACCACCTTCTAAAAAATGTCGATATTTTCTAATTCAAGTACGATAATATTTTGTTTTGTCTGGGAACTTTCAAGATATCTCGCTCCCAACTTATTAGCTTTCCTATGAAAATGTTTCTCCAACTTAGTAACTCTTTTCTTTTATTATTCAACCTGTGATTCATGCTTCTGTTGGTCCTCATCTTTAGATTTATTTTCAACTTTAGCCTTTAAATAATCAATAAATTTATTTTTTCATTCAATAACTTGACTAATTTAGCCTCAAAAGTATCTAAAGTTTCCAATGGAGGTATATTGAGAACCTATGGTCTTCTTCTCAACTCCTCTTCAAGCTCACTAATTTTTTCATCATATGTAGCTTGAATTTTTTTGAACTTTGCATGTAGTTCATCTATCTCCATCATACCTTCATAACTCATTTTGGATACTTGATTATGTAATTCATCAATAATTTTATCCTTAGTGTTTATGTCTTTTACTGATTTTTTTGTTTTTTGCACATTCCAGCACTGCAATCATCTTCGTGCATTCAACAATATCCTTCTCCTTTAGTTTGTAATTTTCTTTCCAGTTGTATATAGAGGAAGAATCGTCCATTACAATTTGTTTGTAATGGATCATTCTATCATTTAATGAGAAAACAAAATTGTTATCGAAATTGTATGTTAGACTATGCAAATTTAAACTTGGAGATGTAGATGATGAATCACCCATAAAGGGAAATTATATTGAGGTGCCAACTGTTTAGAAGGAATTTTTTCTATTATAGAAAAATCATCATTAGATGTTTCCATATAGTGTTCCATACGTTCCTGCTCTGCATATTCATCCAGACGCATGTGTAAGTCCACTAGAACACTAGCGGTTATATCTTCAGCATGGAAAACTATATTAGCAAAATTTTCCACACCTTCAACCAGAGTCTATTTAAGTTTTTCCTCAATGGTTTATTTGGTTTTGATTTCCTAATGTAGGTTTTAAGAACCCTTGTTTCAACGTCGGGTCAATACAAATCAACAATTTTCTATAGTGTTCCCAAGAAACTAAACTTAACCTTCTTAAGTTTACCTTCTTGCATGGCATAATGTAATTTTTTTAGCTAACAAATGAAGTACATCTATGGTCGTGCCTTCAACCCAATAAATAAATAGCCTCATGCAGTCACCAAAAATATCAAGCTTGTGATGATTCATAATTTTCCTAAGGACATCTTGAATCAAGAATTTGTATAGTCCTTGGGGAACATCTTGCACTTTTAATCCGCTCCTAGGAACATATACGTTTTCCCACATATTTTACTGGCCACTTCAATCTTTTATAGCTTAGGGGTTTTCTTGGAGTTAAATATTTCTCCTCCTCTACATGGAATTTTGTTTGCTCTTGCAACTAGATCAGGGTCCAAGTTAATCCTCTACCCAAATATTTTTAATTCTATGGATTTATCATCATAATTTTCTATGGCCTCATCTATCTCATCATTTTGGAAATTGAACTATCCATATATAAATTTATAAACCCCTATTATTCTTAGGATATCTAGCAAACCTGGTGGACAATTATTTGTATCTCCCATGTACTAGCACACTCTTTGAATTTTTTTATTGTGAACTTCTCCTAGGAACCCCGCGTGTCAACTGTTTGCGGGGAAGAGAACGACGTTGTTTCAATTGAGGCCATCAATTTCTGCAGTCAAGGAATGCTAGTTGAATGCAATAATTCACGCTACATAGACCGTGACAAATGCACATTGAATAAACTGTGACGAATGCACGTTGAATGCAAAAATGTGCGCTGAATAAACCATGAGGAATGCCTACGCAAATGAATTTTCTAAAATCACTTTTATAAAGAAAATAAAATTATATTAAGTGAATAAAATTGTTTATAAGGTGCTTTAACTTTTCTCCTTTACTCCTATATTTCCTTAGACACATAATTAAAAATTCAATTTTAATATTTAGATATAAGATACAGTTTATTAAAAATAACACTTTTAAATATAGGGTGAAATATTTTGATGGCATGTAAGATGACCATCACTTCTTTCTCATGGGTATAATTGGCCAAATATCCATCATGCAATTGGTTATTCATAAATGATAGTAAATTTCCTTTTTGCATTAAAATGGTACCCAAACCTTTTTATAGTAAATGTCCTAACTATGTCACTTTACCTAATATAAACTTAAAACCCTAAAAAATATGTACAATGTAGAAAAGCCTTAAAAGATACCCTGCAAACACTAGGTGCTATCTCTTTATCTATCCCTTCAACATTTAATCTTAACTACTACTTAACTTATAAGGTCATCCGGCCTTACTCATAGGGTTTTAACCAAGAAACTACAACTTTAAACTACTAAAATTCAAGTTTGATTTTTCTTAGTCCATCACCTTATTCCCAAACATTCTTGGTGTGCATTTATTTGAGGCACACAAACCCTGCCTTTAACCCTTTGAAATCCATGCATTTTGGAGTATTTTTTAACAACACAAACATATATCTGAAAAATTAAAAATATTTGATTGTATTAATGTTACCTATGAGTAAAAAGATACTCTCCAATTTGAATCATTCAATTTGGCCTTGAAATGAAGGTTGGGCGTGCATTTTTGTGAGGCAATACAAAATTGTCTTGCTTCACTAAAATTCACGCTCGAGCTTCATTTATTGGCCAATCTGATTGATTTGAATTGTAGATTGGTTATTTAATAATTTTACACACTTTTGCATTATTATATATTTACTTAGAATTCATTTCCAAACAAAAAATACAAACTAGTCCTATTTGTCTCCATTCTCCTTACCAATTATCTTCAAACCCTAACTACGCCACTTGACCTATTATTAAACTTGAAACCATAAAAAACATGTACAATATAGAAAAACCTAAAATAGATCGTGCAAACACTAGGTGTTATCTCTTTATCTATCCCTTGGAAACATTTAAACCTAATTACTACTAAAATAAGGTCATCCGGCCTTATATTGTTTTAACCAAGAAACTACAAGTTTCAACTATTAAAATTCAAGCTTGATTATTCTTAGCTCATCACCTTGTTCCCAAAAATTCATGGTGTCCATTTATTTGATTGACAAAAACCCTTCCTTTTACCCTTTGAAATCCAAGTAATTTGGTGTATTTTTTAAAAAATCAAACATATGTGTAAAATTAAAAATATTTAATTGCATTAATGTTACCTATGAGTAAAAAAATACTCTCCAAGTTGAACCATTCAATTTGGCCCTGAAATGAAGGTTGGGCGTACATTTTTGTAAAGCGGGCCAAAATTTCCTTACTTCACTAAATGCATGCCCTGGCTTCATTTATTCGCCAATATGATTGATTCAAATTGTAGGTTATTTATTTAATGATTTTAAACACTTTTGCATTGTTATATCTTTACTTATACTTCATTTCCAAACAAGAAATAAGAACTAATCCTATTTGTCTCCATTCTCCTTACCTATTTATCTTCAAAACCTAACTAGGCCACTTAACCTAATTTTAAAATTAAATCCCTAAAAGATTTGTACAACATAGAAAACCCTAAAACAAACCCTACAAACTCTAGGTGTTATCTCTTTATCTATCCCTTGGCAACATATAAACCTAACTACTCCTAAAATAAGGTCATCCACGCTTACTTATAGCATTTCAACCAAAAAACTATAAGTTTCAACTATTAAAATACAAGTTGTATTTTTCTTAGTCTCTAACCTTGTTCCCAAACATTCATGGTGTGAATTTATTGGAGGCACAAAAGCCCTACCTTTTATCCTTTGAAATCCATGCCATTTGGAGTATTCCTGAAAAAAATAAATATATATGTGAAACATACAAAAATATTTAATTGTATTAATTTTACTTATAAGTAAACAACTACTATCCAAGTTGAATTATTCAATTTGGACTTGAAATGAAGGTTGGGCATGCATTTTTGTGAAGAAGGCCAAAATTGTGTTGCTTAACTAAAATGCATGCCCAAGATTCATTTATTGGCCAATCTATTTGATTCAAATTGTATATTTTTTATTTTATGATTTTAAACATTTTTGAATTGTTACAACATTCTAAGTTTTGCTTCGACTTGCCTTGTGTTAAAGTTATGTATAAGTGGGAAACATAGTTATGTAAAATATTTGTCATACATGATGCAAGGTTACATCCTAAGGTTAGGAATTGTCCAATTATGTCCCATTTCAAATTTCATTACAAAGAGTGTAATTGGTTTGGCCTAGGAGTGCATATTTGTTCCAACTATGATCATTGGAAGATATGATCAATTGTTATTCCAACGGACTTGGATTTCAGTGTATGACATTTCCTTTATAAAAATGGCTATACTATGTTGCATAAAATGGTTTGATATTTAGTTTGGAATTATCATTATTGCACATTCAATTAACTACATGTCTTGGTGTGCATCTACTTCAACTGTTGATTCTTGTGTAAAAATAGCATCTTCAACAAATTCTTGTCGAAAAACAGTTTGGAATTCTTCATCTTGCTCTCCAACTTGAATTACAACTGAAATAGTGGTAGGCATTTCATAACCTACTTCCTCCAACACTTTCTTACATCCATAAAAAAATATAATTAACATTACTTTTGCCACTTCTTCCAGGGTTTCCAATCCATTTTGTTTCCTAGATTGAATCTTCCCTTCAAACATGGTAAGTTGTTTCCTTAAATTCTCATTTCTCTCCTTCAATTTATTGATTTTTTGAATAAGGAGGCAAGTTTCAGACTTACCTAGTAAAGGGACATCTTTTTATTGGTTTTTGATATCCTCCTCTTTTTGATGTTCCTAGGGTTCCTTTGATTCAAGTGGAAGAACATGAACTTCTAGTGTCAGGATATGTTCGTTTACAAATTCTTCTTATTTCTCTTCATTTTGTTGTCCCTCATACTCCTTTGGTTCTATTGTAATAGTAAATTCCTCAGATATTGGGGTTCCTGATGGTGTAACAATTACCCGCACGCTCTTCTTGGGATTATTTCCACCCAGTCGCTTCTTCAATTTCCTCTTTTTCATCATAGTTTGTACGAGAGTATAATTTTCAAATGATTTCATAGATTCCACGAGCATTTATATTCTAGGAACCCCTGCTTTAGCTAATGTTGTTCTAGGTGCCCCTATTTCAGTGGTCTCTTCCTCAAGCCCTTCTTCCTCTATAGGGCATCCATGATAAATATCCTCAGATTGCCCACGAGATATTTCCATAGGTTCTTTAGTGCATGCTCTTTTTCCTTCAACGGATGTACCAATAGACATTATTATGGAGCTCCATCTCTTAGGGTTTTTGGGAAGGGGTCTAGGAGGTGTAACCGCTCT
Source organism: Pinus taeda (assembly GCA_000404065.3). NCBI lineage: Eukaryota > Viridiplantae > Streptophyta > Pinopsida > Pinales > Pinaceae > Pinus > Pinus taeda. The sequence continues at coordinate 12,264 of APFE030307379.1, forward strand.
TCTTTCTCTAGGAAATGTAGCTGCTCTACTTTGTCTGGGAGGTGTAACAACTTTATCTCCTGGTGTTGTTCCATCACTTACCTCTTGTTCTTTGACGTTCTAGCTTCTTCAAATTCCTTGTTTTCACCACAGTTTGTATAGGAGTATATTTTTCAAATACTTCCTAGATTCCTAGGAATTTCTGTTTTAGGAACCCCTGCTTTAGCTGACACTACTCCAGGTGCCCTTGTTTCAGTAATCTTTACCTAAGGCCCTTCTTCATCAATAGGGAATCCATGATAACCATCCTCAAATTTTCCACTGGATATATCCACAAGTTCTTTACTGAATGCCCTTCTTCCTTGAGTGGATGTACCAACAAACATTCTTATGGAACTTTATCTCTTATTTTTTTTATTTTTCTGCGAAGGGGTCTATGAGGTGTAACTTATCTTCTTCGTTTAGGAAGTATATATGATATAATTTATCTGGGAGGTGTAATTACTCTATCTTCTGGTGTCGTTTCAACATTTACCTTCTATTCTTCACTTTCACTTTCCTTTATTTCAGTGGCTGGTGCATGTGACTTTACCAATAAACCAGTCCATGTGCTTCCATGTTGTTGCAGTGAATGAATTATGATTAACTTGATGAACACATGGTTGGTTAAGAAGATATTTAGATGTTTTTTCTATACACATTTCCTCCTCCATATGTTGTAAATATTTTACCATTTAATAGTGAAAATTTAGCATTTGTCCATTATGAAGATATGCCAATAACTAAAAATTATAATTGAATACTATCCAAAAATGTCCCTCACAAGTAACGAACTTCTTAATAAAGAAATCCACATCATCCCAAGGGCAAGGAAGGGATGTTCTATCAATACCTCTCCCCTTTCTCCTTACTTCCTTTCCTCATTGTAAAAAAGTTTCCTTAGCTATTATAACTATTATTTTCCTACAAAACCAGTAAGCCCCCGTCTGAGGTAAAAATGTCACCCTAGAAATTATGTCCTTTATAACAACAATTACGAATCCTCTAACCTTGAATGTTTCTACTATAGAGTCTATGTGAATTCCATAGAAATATATTTGTTGAAATGTTGAAGCTTCTCAAAGTAGACTAACCACCATGCATTCCTAAATAATTATAGGGCTTATGGATGGTGTAATAGTGCATCAATGGAGTCTTGTTCATGACATATTATCACTCCTCCCATGGTTGTTTTAGATATTGTTGTTTCTCATAACTTCTCTGAGACTGGTACATGGTGGCACTTGGTTAAATACAAGCACTTGGGTAGAGAATATCAGTTGAATGAAAATTGGAAATTGGTAGGGAATAATTAAGGTTACCCCTTCAATGAATCCAACCTTTCAATGATAAATGACAACTACCAGGAACTATTTCCAAGTAGTCACATTGATTTTCACAAAAGACAATAGGAGTAAGGGCAGAAATTGGTAATTACTGATTTAGGATACGTGTATAGTGCATCTGTCAAATGCTAATAATTGAATTTGGCTTACTGTAAACTCCTCCCCCCAACTTAATTACAAAAGTTTTCCTTGACATGTGTAACAAAAAAAATCATATCCAATGTCATAACAAGGAGAAAATATGATATTACAGAGGAAGTTAAAAAGGAAGCTACAAATGAAGCTAAAATGGATTCTAAAAACAATGTCATAACCAAGAGTAAAATAAGATGTTGCACAGGAAGTTATAAATGAAGCTACACCAAGTTCTAAAGGAGAGGCTAAACTGGGCACTAAAGTTGGTGATAAATAGTGCCAACTTCAGCATCGAATGTCTATTATCGGTGTAAAAAATGCCAAAATTAACGCCATCCCGATATATAGTGCTAATTTTTTCATAAAAGTGGACAAAAAGACACTAAAATAATTGGTGGAAGCAAAAAAGGAGCTAAAGAGGAATCTAATCACAAGGATTTGGTGTAGTGCTACATCTTAGAAAATACTAAATATTACAATTTAACTAAAAATTTGAGGAAACCAACTTCCTCTAGTAAATATTTTGACCAATGAAGGTCAATCATGAATTTGACTTATGAGATGCTCTTACATTAGACTTCTAGAGAAGAAAATAAATGTTCGTGAGATCTTGAATACTAGTACCATACTTGGAGAAAAAAGCCGCAGTCATCCAAGTAGCATCCTCTAATGGCTAATCCTAACCACTTAACCAAATACTAAAAGTATTATTTCTCCTTTATTCATTTTACCACTTTTTGATCCAGTGTTGCTTCAATCTCCTTTTGAATTATTCTAGGAAATTGCTTCTTCCATCTAATAATCTTATTTTCATTAGACACGTCTACTAAAACATATTTTGTCTCTTTGAATGGATACAAATCTACAATTTTAAAGACTAAAGAAATCCAAATGTTACTGGGTATTTTATTTCATAAGCATTGGAAGAAAACTTCCTTACAACTTTAGATTGTCCAACTTTTGAGTTTTAGCTTGTTATATGTCTATGTATGAAACCTTTCTTTTCTTAGGTGTGCCATAGCTAAGTTTAGCTATCTCCTTTTCATGTCTTCTCTCTATGTGCACTTGTTGCTACTTTCCTGTAATAGTTGTTTAACTCTTTTATGTAGTTCATGCATTCTTACTACAAAATCCTCACCATTCACACTTCTCAACTCTTGTTTACCTAAATTCCTCAACTCATAGACTCCTATTGGATGCATCCCATATAAAATTTGAAAAGGACCCATCCATGTGCTTCTATTAGGTGAATAAGAGTATAATAACCATGCATCAGAAAGAAATTGATTCCACTACTTAGGATTTTAATTTACCAAACTTCTTAAATGTTTCCCAAAATTTTTATTACCACTATTTTCCCATCAATATATGGGTGGTATGTTAAATTGAAATTGATATAATTTCCCATTTTCATCCATATATTTCTCCAAAAAGGACCTTCAAATCTTGTCTCTCTTCCAAAAACAATGCTTTTAGGTAATCTATGCAACCTCACTACTTCTTTCAAGAAAAAACTTCCAATTTAGGTTGCATCGTTAGTTTTTGTATAGGCTATAAAATGTGTCATCACTACAAGAAAAAGGGACATTGGTGATGGGTGAAAAATGTCACCATAAGCTCATTGGTGACGGTCAAAAGAGTCTTTGTCACCAAAAAATGAACATCACCAAAGGTGGCATTGCCAAAAATATAGGTTTTGTAGTGAAATTCAAAGTCTGTCACTAATAATGATTTATAATGACGGATAACAACCATCACCATTTCATATGAGAAATGGTGACAGACCATAGTCTCCGTCACCAAAAACTGAACGTCACCAAAGGTGGCATCGCCAAAAGTATAGGTGTTGTAGTGACATTCAAAGTCCGTCACCAATAATGATTTATAATGATGGATAGTGACCGTCACCATTTCATATGAGCAATGGTGATGGACCATAGCTTTCGTCACCAAAAATTGAACGTCACCAAAGTTGGCGTCACCAAAAGTATAGGTGTTATGGTGACATTCAAGGTCCATCACAAATATTGGTTATAATGATGGATAGTGACCGTCACCATTTCATATGAACAACAACAATTTATTGTGATAGATCTTTCATGGTCGTCACTATTGGTACATATATATGGTGATGTTCGTTGACCGTCACCAAAAGTCACATTGCCAAAATTATAGGTTTTGTGGTGACATTCAAGGTCCGTCACGAATAATTACTATAATGACGGACATCGACTGTCACCATTTCATATCAACAACAACTATTTATGGTTACATACCTTTGAGGGTCGTCACTATTGACGCATATATATGGTGGAGTACGCTGACCACCACCATTTCATATTTTGGTGAAGGTCGAAAAATGTCACCAAAGCTCATTGGTGATGGTCAAAAGAGCCTTTGTCACCAAAAATTGATTGTCGCCATTCCCATACGGATGTTAGGGCACGATGGAATTGAACCACCAACCTTCTGCTTGTAAAGAAGGTGCTCTTCCATTGAGCTAGCACCCTTTAAAGAATTAGACTTTTAAAAATTAGACCTTGAAACTTCATAAATTGTAAATTCTACACTTTCAATAAATTAAAGTCTTAGCAATATTTTACTAAACAAGGAAAGCAACATTGAAGTTGCAAGTCCTTGACTAATGGTTATGGAAGTTATGAAAAGTGGGTGGAGGAAAAAATAGTTATGTATAAGGGAATCAATATCAGTTGAATACTCAATTAGAAGTGAAACTCTGAAGACATTTATAATCTATAAATGACCTATAACTAGCAAATGCACCAAATATTACAAAGGAAATGTCATAAGTGGATAGAATATAGAAGAAGAACATTGATGAAGGTAGATGCATTATGTTACAGGTTGAGTGAAAGAAAAATCTCAATGTTATTGTTGTTTGGTGTTTAGATATATGAATGATATCTAAACTTCTGTGACAATGTAACACAGATCTCTGGAACCATGAACGACATATGATTATCTATATATATATATATATATATATATATATATATATATATATATATAGATATATATATAATATATATATATTATATTATATATATATATAATATATATATATATATATATATATATATATATATATATAATATATATATATATATATATAATATATATATATATATATATATATATATATATATATATATATATATATATATATATATATATATATATCCCCTTTACATATAAACCAAGATGCAATTTGGAATTTCACAATTCCACACTCAAAACATGACAGCAACCAACAAATAAAAGAAATTGACTTGGACATAAAGAAATAACTTCACCTTCATTCTTGAGTTGCTTTTGTTTATTTGAATTTGACTCGTGACATTCTTTATCTGACAAGGAATCAAAATCATCACTAGTATTAAATTCATCCAACACGGACTTTGGATATCCCACTGACATCTGCGTTTTTGTTGCCATGCATGAAAACCATGGACTTTCCTATCGATAGTAGAATAAGATGTGTGCATGCAGCTCAAGAACACATTCCTTATTAACCATTGTTACCTGACAGAAACCAAAGAGACAACACAATATCAGCGTACACAAAATCCCCTATCGAAATATAATCATAACTTAGCAAAGAAGTCTAAAATATGTTCTTAATTAATAAACTTTGTATTTGGAAATATTGTTTCTTTAGATTTAAAAAAGACTATGTTGTACAACACTTATGTCTATTTATCTAGGTAATTATATCATAACATATGTCACACAGTAGCAATCTACAGCACCTAAAGTAAAATGGAAAATTTGCTCAAGAAAATAGATTTAGAAAAGAGATTTGAAAACTATAAGTTTGTGATCAAAGCTTTAATTAATTTAACAACAAACTAGTTGGAGTTTGAAAATCAAAATCATTCATAGGAAATGAATAGGACAATGGCCAAAGTCGCTATTCATACAAATAAAGCTAGAGTCGCTATTGTCATTGCAAATAACTGAAATTTGTGCAGTGGTCTAGCAATTAAAGCTTATTTTCCGGGAAGACTCATCAATACCATCATTTTTTTCCACGGTCTATTGTGTCTCTAGATCGAGATCAGATAGTTTATCATTCTCAAGTTCCACCTTTCAAGTATTGATTGTTGGCTCACCCTTTAAAACAAAATTTTACCACTCCATTTTATTTTATTTTGTCAATAGAATTGGCAGGACCTTCCCATCCTCTGTTTTACATCATCAATAACCATCCATCAATGATATAAAGAATGACAGATACACAACAAAGGCCAAATATGTGCTTGTTGTATACCTATGTTCTAGGACTCATCTAACCTTACTGGTGCAAAGAGCTCACCCTGAAAAAATAACATCCACGTGGAATTTACAAAACTTTTTTAAATCAAGCTCGAAGTAAACCAATCAAAATATGAACATACTTTTAATCAATAAAATCTCTGACTTAAAATAAAAGTGCCATAGAATTGAATGTTATATCAGCCATGTCAAGTAACTAACATCGGGTGAGAAATACAAGCCATGCATGTTGGATTAGTGAAATAATTGATTTGATAATGCTCAAAAACAGATGACTTACAGTTAAGAAACACAAATAAATGACTTAAAACTAAGGCATGAGGTTGCCCTTTCAGCCCTGTCGTTATAAAACTCTTCTTTATGTCACTTACCATTAAACTTTTTCTGATACTAGGTGGAAGTGATATTGTAACATTAACCTCTGATAGTCTATGTCCACGACTACTTCTCAAGATCCGCTCCATTACCAGCATTTGGGGCTAGATAAGATACATGCAAAAACCATCAACATGAAAATGAAATCTACATCCTTGTAGAAAAATGGGAGGAAAAAAAATATCCACAAATGGAAACAGACTATAGGATACCTCATTCGTGCAACATGATTATCTTGTCATGAACAATAAAATAAATAAATCAGGAGAAATGTAATTTTTGCCACATTTAGGCAACGAAATCTTTTGCATATTCAATGAACAATTGATAAAAGAAAAGTCAGTTGAAGCTTGTCAACATCAGGATTATAGTAAATCATAAAGGAACCGCTCCAACACATATATAATCCTAAACATAAGTATCTATACATATAAGTATTTATTGAGGACATTGTATTTTGTGAAAATATGGAAGTCAAATCTTTGAAATAACACAATTTATGATACCACTGCCTTACGAAGTCCATTCAGGAATTTCTTCAAAGTTCAAAGTTCAAACAATTAACATGTAGCCTAAAAAAGCTCAGATTTGAAAAGGAGATAAACCAAAGATGTAGAGTATATATCTCACATTTATATATCCTAATTTCCAAGCATTGAAATGACACTTTTTAGCATACTATTGTGAATTCAATCCAAAATGCTAGAAAAAAGTATTATGGTTATTTTGCTAATATAGAAGTTTTATACATGCATTTATTTAAACAGTTAGCTTGCAATCTCAAACATATCTAAGGATGCACACAATATGTTGCATCTTTAGTGTTGGTGTGTGAACTTAAGACAACAAAGTCCAACATTTAACAATTTTCCTACAATATGCACTAGCCGAATAGGTGAACAATAGTATTGTAGGTATGTGTTATGAATATATGTATTGTGGACCAATAAGAGTATGGCTGGAACAATCATGTCCAACCCTTCCAGGTTTTCCTATAATTTGCATTGGTCCAATAGGTGAACAATAGAACTATAAGTGTGCATTCTACATCACTTACCTAAATCCAACACCTTCAACATAGAAATTTCAAAGAATATGTCCAGAACTGGTAGGTAATTTGCAAAATGAAAGAGTTGGCTTGATTGTTTCTGGAGAAGACTAGATTCTTGCATTGTTCAATGTAAATTCATGACACTTTGTTAAGCTTAGATGGAACAAAAATGAACCAAGCTAGAAGGTTATTTAAAGAATCCTTACTTAGCTAGGGTAAAATGTTAGCCCTTTTTTGTCAAAAATCATAAATGTAAAAACTTTAAGAAATTCAGTGAAGAGACTGTAGAAATGTTCTTATCAAACCACTAACGTAAATAGAGCTAAGAAATATTGCTTTGTAAAAGAGATATTCATGGTCAAATTAACAAGAATGTGACCTTTTAGCATAGTTAATGCACTAGTGCTGCTGTTACAATATTTGGCCCAAACAATAAATAGAAAAAACCCATTTTCAATTTAGTAGGAGCATGCTATGCAAATAATCTCACAATAATACCCATCATTGAACATTCTGACACATTAAATCACTTTTACATCCTTTTGAAGTCCTTCAACAAAGTACTTAAAAGTTGTGAACAATGTCAAACAATACTTTTAGCTATAGAACAAACATTTCAAGCCTGCCTCTGTTTTATGATATGGATATTTGTCCTTCAAACAGAGTTATGTGGCACATAACTACTTTCACCCTTAAGAAAAAATGTGGCTGTAAATGCATGTTGAACTCTCTTAGCACAATTATGCTCTTAGTATGGTATAGGATTCTCATACTAGTGCTAGGTCTAAGGGTGCCAAAGACTTTAGATTTTAACTATGATATGGTGCACACTTGGCTTCAAGACAACATATTCTTTAGGAATTTCATGTTGGGAAATCTCCAAATCTGTTTCGAGGAAAACTCAAGTTAAATGGAAATTTTTTTGTATAATGGTTGTGATTCATATGGATGCAAATTAATATATATGTTTTTTTCCTAAATTTGAATAATTTATGTATTTTTTGGTGACCTTTTAGCATAGTTAAAGCAGTAATGTTGTTGTTACAATATTTGGCCCAAACAATAAACAGAAAAAACCCATTTTCAATTTAGTAGAAGCATGTTGGGCAAACAATCTCACAATAATACCCATCATTGAACATCCTAACCCACTAAACCACTTTTACATCCTTTTGAAGTCCTTCAACAAAGTACTTAAAAGTTGTGAACAATGTCATAACAATACTTCTAGTTATAGAACAAGCATTTCAAGCTTGCCTTTGTTTTATGATATGGATATTTTTCCTTCAAACAGAGTTATGTCGCACAGAACCACTTTCACCCTTAAGAAAAAATGTGGCTGTAAATGCATGTTGAACTCTCTTAGCACAAATATGCTCTTAGTATGGTATAGGCTTCTCAAACTAGTGCTAGTTTTAAGGGTACCGAAGACTTTAGATTTTAACTATGATATGGTGCATGCTTGGCTTCAAGACAACATATTCTTTAGGAATTTCATGTTGGGAAACCTCCAAATCTGTTTCCAGGAAAACTCAAATTAAATGGAATTTTTTTTGCATAATGGTTGTGATTCATATGGATGCACATTAATATATATGTTTTTTTCCTAAATTTGAATAATTTATGTATTTTTTGGTCAACCAGTTTTTTATTTGGTTTTTATCTAGTTTTGATTCAATTTGATAGTAGAAAGAACTCAGGAACTTGAGAGGATAAATTAATATCCTTCCCAGCCAAGTTCAATTGTCACTTCTGATGTGATTGTTATTTGTGAGACAATTGTCAATCCGTACAACAAATGTATATATTCTTGGAATATGATCTAACTATGAATATGGAAGTGTTCATCTATCTTTTTGAGGACATTGTATTTATTAAAATCTGGAAGTCAAATATTTGAAATAACACAATTTATAGCAGTGGTAAGCTGGAAGTCAAATCTGAAATAATATAATTTTGGATAGTTGAGAACTTCATATGTCTATGTAAGAACTGAAATCCATGAACACAATCACAACTCATCATATAATGCTCTAAGTTCTCCAAAACCCTAGATAGATAAAACCAATAGAAACCTTAGCTCCACTAAAGATATTTCAAAAAGATATTCTAAAAGATTGATTGTTGGAGTATCTTTGGTGGAGCTAGCATTTCTCTTGATTTTCCCTATCTAGGATTTTTTAAAGCATGGAGAATTATATGGTAGGTTGTGATTGTGTTCATGGGTTTCATTTCTTCTTTATACATATGAAGTTTTCGGATGAATGCTCCAAGAAACACTATCACCTTAATACAAAAGCACATAAAGTACAAAGAAGATTGAACGAGAGAGAGAGAGAGAGAGAGAGAGAGAGAGAAGTAGCACTACTCTTACATCTCTCACCCAAGTATGAAAAGGAATATGCACAAGTGCATGATCGACTATAATAAAAACTCACTCCTTCCTCTATTTATATGAGAGGTAAAGGGGCTTTACAATAACAAGTGGACCTAGTCCACTACAAGCAAACTTGCAAGACACAAGTAGGTCCACCCATGTGAAGCACTCTACTCTAAGTGACATGTGTGAGGCTCAAAGGTGACAATGATTAACAATCATGGCCTCCATGGCATGATCACTACTCCCTAAGGTCCAACAATCCTCCAAATTCCAAGGCATCTCCATGGTCATGTGTCTCCTTAAGGACAATGCGTATCCAGGGTCATGTGTCACCTTAAGGACTCCCACACCTACATATCCAGTCCCTCAACCCAACAGTCCACGTGTCAAGTGTAAACCTCCATGCAAGCAACCAAACAACCCCGTGCTATCTAGGGCTCAATAACCTCCTCTGAAATACCCAACTCTACTCCAAGCACATAAACTCCCTTCATGCATCAAAAAAACATAAAGTCACCAAGCTCCATAATTATCCAACACTTCAAGGAATAATGTCTTTCAAACATCCAAACAAGGTCTAGCAGCAAATAGTAAACCACCTCCAATGCCCAATTCCATCATGGAAGAGAATGGTCCAAACATACACCATGCACCCACATCTTTCATTTCTTCTTTATATATATGAAGTTTTTGGGTGAATGCTCCAAGAAACACTAGCACCTTAAGACAAAAACAAAGAAAGAACAAATAAGATTGAATAAGGAAGAGAGAGAGAGAGAGAGAGAGAGAGAGAAAGTAGCACTGCTCTTACATCTCTAACCCAAGTATGAAAAGGAATATGCACAAGTGCATGATTGACTATAATAACAACTCACTCCTTCCTCTATTTATATGAGAGGTAAATGAGCTTTACAATAACAAGTGGACCTACTCCACTACAAGAAAACTTGCAAGACACAAGTAGGTCCACCCATGTGAAGCACTCTACTCTACCTGACATGTGTGCAGCTCAAAGGTGACAATGATTAACAAGCAAGGCCTCCATGGCATGATCACTACTCCCCAAGGTCCAACAATCCTCCAAAGATCCAAATCTCCAATGAATCTCCATGGTCATGTGTCTCCTTAAGGACAATGCATATCCAAGGTCATGTGTCACCTTAAGGACTCCCACACCTACATATCCACTCCCTCAACCCAATAATCCACATGTCAAGTGTAAACCTCCATGCAAGCAACCAAGCTACCCCATGCTATCTAAGGCTCAATAACCTCCTCTGAAATATCCAACTCTACTCCAAGCACAAAAACTACCTTCATGTGTCAACAACATGAAGTCACCAAGCTCCATATTTATCCAACACTTCAAGGAAGAATGTCTTTCAAACATCCAAACAAGGTCTAGCAACAAATAGCAAACCACCTCTAATGTCCAAGTCCATCATGGAAGAGCATCGTCCAACCATACACCATGCACACCACAACTCACAAAGCACCCCCAAGGCGCAAACATGTTGTAAACATTTTCAAAGTAACCCTAAAAGCTAAGAATTATGTCCCTCTCATCATAAAATCCATTGTAACTCCATGCATATTCGATTACATCTTTCACTCATAAGTGTCACTAATCAAAGTTTGCAGCTTCTCTTTTCTACAAAAAGCAGGAAGACTAAGTATAAAATTACCCCATTAGACATTTGAGTATAGGCTTTTTATGAAGGTGGTTTGAAAGATACCATTTGGGGCAAGGGTAGTATCCATACTGCCTTGGTCCTCAGTTGGAATCCATACCTTGACGAAGTTGTTTGTGAAGTGTGCTATTGCATGTATTTTGGAAGAGACTATTTCGGGTAGGAAGCATCCATACTGTTGTTGATTTGACCTGAGTTGGCATCCATACCTTCTCAGAAGAATTCCTTTGTATCATATTTATTTTCTGAGTTACTCAGCTACAAACTCTTTCCTGCTAGCATTTACATTTGTTCTTCAAAGTCAGTATCTAGTTCTAGTTGAAATCACTAGTATTTTTTGTCGTTGCTTGTCTTCATATCTTTGCTATTATTTTGTACTTATTCAAGTTTTTGCTACAGTTAGGGTCTTCTTAATTTATGATTTTTGGTCTACTTTATTTTTCAGATTTCAAATCTAGTTCTGGATTTTTTGGATTTCAAATTTTAGTTATAGCAGCAGAATTTTGGGTTGGCTCAAATCATTGGTATTAGAACCCCAATTAATAGCAGATTCATATCAGATTTTTCATTACAGTTCAAATTGCTTACTTATGTTCACCAATCTGTTTATCTTTCAAGGAATCCTAGTAAGCAAGACAGAGAAAAGCACAACTCAAAAATACATTGTCACCAACATACACATCAACACTCATAGATGCATTCATAAATGCTATATCATACATTCATATATAGTTTTATCAGCAATCTAAGTGTCATTAAGATGTGATCGTTCTTGCACCTTAAGATTTGTCTCACGTAGTGATTTCCTCCCCCTATTTACAGATTTTACAATATCCTCAATGTATATTGTTTTGAAAAAGTATTAAATGATTATCTAATTTCTAACCTTTCCCATTTGGCAAAGCCAAAGTTTGTTTCTCCTGTCTTGGCTTGTCTTCTCTTCTGTATTTATGTTGAATGTTCTTTCATCAGTTACTGTCATAAGTTAATAATTAATGTGATTTGTAATGGATTAATGGAGTTAATTATGGTCTAATGAAGTAACTGACCTAAGCAAAGAACATGTTAACTAAAAATTAACATGGAATCAGAGCTCAGGTGAGGACAAGCCCAAGCTGGAGTAAAAGAAAAAAGAAATCACCAAGGGAAGTTCGTTAACAAGTTTTCATGATTTTTGCAATGGCATACAGGAAATTTCTTAAGTTTCATGTTTTTAAGCAAGGACACTGAAGTTGAAGATTTGGGATGAAGTTTTTTTTTTAATTTATTTCCTAATGGGTTCACGTTGGCCATTTATTGTCCTTTGCAGGTGACGGAAATATTTTTTTGTGAATACTCCAAGTTATATCTGGCTTGTCATGATCTTTAACAATTTTTTATCAGAAGCTAAAATTCTGAGTAGGAAGGAGTATTTATGGCTACGATTAGCACTACTGGGCACTCACACATGTCTAGAGTTATTGTTTTTAGTGCTATGGCTCGGCCCTTTTGTTAGGGTCCACATTAATTGAGTAAGTTCGACCTTATCTAAGGCATGTTTTAAGTTACGAGCAACACGACTCCATTTGTGGATCGAACTACCTTCTACTTATGATTTCTTCAATACCTGCAGCTTGGGATTCTTACAAGCATTTCGTACACATCCAAGACTCCAATGGATAGTTCAAAAACTTTCATGTTACAGGTTTGAAGTATTTTGATGATTGAAGTTGTTTTAATCCTTCCAAAGCGTATTATAATTCTTGAACGTTTGAAGTTGTGTGAAAGGATATTGTTCCAGCATGATTCAACCCCAACTTTAGTAACTTCACTATGTAATGCTCACAAAATGTATCTCCTTGCAAAGCAATTTGACTTTAAAAATTCTTGACACCAAACTCTATTACAAACCTAAGACAGTTTGTGGAGGCGGTTCAGTCCTGTATCAGGACAAAACTGTAGCAGCATTTGAGGCATGTTTTAATATATACCTGAATCATCGGTGATCAATGTTGAGGCATAAACAGACATATATAGCAGTACTCAAATCAACAATTTGAATACCATTCCATGGGAAAATATGTGGCATTCCAACAATGATTTGTCACTATACTCAACAACACTTTAAATATTGTAGTAGAATTGATGAAGGTCGAAGATTGTCAATTTATCCTAAATTGAAGCAATAGGCATTAGATAATCCTTTTTCTATGAAGTGTCATCTTAAGGATGAAATTCTTGAACTGATACTCCAGTAGTTACTACATCCAAATCAATCCTTGAGATTGTATTATTGTCATATTTTCTCCATGGAGATTCAGTTGCCAAACAGGCAAGGGTTGCAGAGGACAAAGGTATTTCTGGCTAAAATAGTAATCAAACTTTGTTTGAAATCAGATTGACCAAGTGTGACAGAGTGTAAGAATTAAGAACATCTGTTTATCAGTGTATTCTTACAGTGCCCATTTGAAATGACTCTTTGCGAGCCTGAACTTCTCATGATGAGCCTACGGGACAATTCTGAGAAGTTTAGGCTTGGGATTCTGACAAGCATTCCGTACACATCTAAGAATCCATTGGCAAAACGTATGGATCAGATAGAGGGAACTACAAAAAATAGAGTAACTGAACTATCAATACTCCATATGTTATGTAAAAAATTAGTTAATTTTAGGTTTAGCTATACGAAAGGGCACGATCATAAGATCATGCCCTTTCCCAAAGGGTGCCCATGGTGGTATATAAGCCAGGAACCCCATTGTAATCATTCATCTCTTTAATAAAATATTTATACATATATTTCTGTGTATCATAAGTTTTTTTACTTCATTGGTATCAGAGCTAACCGCTGCTGCAACTCTTGTTCGCTCCTCATACAGTCTGTTGTTTGTGCTCACTGCCAGCTTCGTTCTTCCCTATCCGCATCCATATACATAGTCAAACCACCATTTTTCTATCCGCTAACCATCCACCACAACGTTGTGTTCCCCGTTCCATTGTGGGGCGGTGAATTCCGCTTAAAGTTTTTTTGAATGATCAGCGGGAGCATCAGCGCAGTTCGTTGTCTGTCCGCCCTTCCGCCAGTAGCTCGACCTATCTGCACGTGTCACTGCCTGACTCCCTCCGCACATGCGCCCATACAATTGTCTATGCATACAACCCCATTCAGCCCCAACACTTCGATGATTTCCGCTTAAAGGTTTTTGAAACGATCAGCAGGAGTGACCCCACCAACGGACGTGACGGTCAGCATAGATTTGAAATAGATATAACATGATATATATAATATATATATATATATATATATATATATATATATATAACTTAATTATTAAATTTATTTTAATTAATTAAATCTATTTAAAAAAAAACTTATGTCACATAATTAAGTTAATTTAATTATTTCAAAAATAAAATAAAATTAAGCTGGCAGATAAATACATGCCTCCGCAAACCCGCTCGATGTCGAGAATGACAATGGCATATTTCCAAAAAAAAATGTTGGACTCAGAGCATAAGATAAATAGCAACCACGATGAGGTCAGTACAAGATTAGATGAATTCAAGATCAAGCTTGAGGGATAAGCTGACCAAATAAAAAATCTTCAGGATACGACAAATCGAATAGAAATAAAGATGGAAAATCAACATCTCCAAACAGAAGCAGACATTAGAGAGGTCTTAACAATGCTGAAAATTCTGTGTAAAAAGACGAATTGTACACCTGAACAACTACTAAAAGAAAATGAAGAGAACCAAGAACACGTCTCATCAGATTCAACAAAGTCAACAGACTCTCATGAAAAGGTTGAATTGCCAAAAAAATCAGCGACACCCCACCAAGAAGCGAGTAACACAGCCTTTACAAACAAGAAACTTTGGGATACCTTTACCAATCAACACCCTTTTTTTGCTCAACCATTAGCAACATACCAGCGAAAGGCAAAAGTCGAGATGCCTAAATTCGATGGAAATGAAAAAAACAATGTTGCATGGATAAATAAAGCAGAAGAATACTTTGAGATATATGACATCAATGACAATGACGAAAAGCTCAGAATGCATCCATGAAAATGGAAGGAGAAGCATATAACTGGTATATGTGGTGGAAAAAAACAACACACGTCATTAGCTGGAGAAAATTTAAAGATGCATTCTTTAAAAGAGTCCAAGGTGTAAGAGAAGAAGAGTTTTTTTTAAAACTCATCAAGTTACGACAAAAAGGAAGTGTGGACAAATACACTCAAGAATGGGAGACCTTAGTAACACGAGTACCTGGGTTGTCAGAATCTCGTTTGATTCAATCATACGTCTCAGGACTCAAAACCCATTTACAAGAAGAACTTGAGATGCATGACATTACATCAATAGAAGTAGAAAGACGAAAAGCAAAAATAGCCGAAAAGAAATTTGAACCAATATTTTGATCAAAGGCGGAAAAAACATACGCAAGACGAAGGATACCCCAGTATGTGGACTCAAATAATACAAGATATGTTCCACCATATCGTCGTGAAGATGAAAAACCTAATGTGGAAATGGAAAGGATAAAAGAGGGTAAATGTAAACGTGTGGTGAGAAGTGGGACCCCAAACATAGATGTGCTAAAGGAAAAGAACCAAAGAACCTATATAATTGTGAAGCAACCAATGATTCAAACAGTGAAGATTATGACATAGAAGAAAAAAAAGGTTCCCTAGAATTCTCACCAGAATTAGATGACGGAAGTATTCCGCAAGTGTCACTATCTGCTATGATAGGTATATCACAACCTTAGACCTTAAAGTTAAAAGGACACATAAAGAAGAACAACATAGTGGTTCTCATCGACTTTGGTAGCACACACAATTTTTTAGATGCAACCGTGGCAAAGAGACTCAATATTTTTTCATTTCCCTTACCAAATATGAAAGTGATGGTAGCTAATGGTAAGAAGATTGAAAAGGTGGGGAAATGCCATAAGGTCAAATTGCAGATTCAAGACTTTAATTTAGAGTCTTCGTTCTTCACGATACTGTTAGGAGGAGTAGATGTAGTCTTAGGTATCCAATGGCTACAAACCTTAGGTACTTATGCCACCAACCATCAAGTAAAATTTATAAAATTGAAATGGGGAGGTCAAAAGTACAAACTACATGGATTCCAAGCACCAGAAAATAAAGTTGTATCATCATCTCAGATGATGAAGCTGAGTCGAAAAGGAGCACCTGCTTATGTAGTACAATGTCACCAATTAGAAATGTTATCTGCAAATATGAACAGAGAAGAGTCACCAAAGATACAAGATATAATTCGGAAGCATGAAAAAGTAATTCAAGACCTACCTATGAAGATGTTGCCTAATAAGGAAATTGAGCATACAATAGAAATCAAGGCAAGATCAGACCCCGTCAACGTCAAGCCATACCAATATCCACATCACCAAAAAACAGAAATTACAAGATTAATCCAAGACCTTTTAAAATGTGGGACCTTGAACATCTTGGAATATCTAATCAAGAGGAAGGACTTACCGAAGAAGACGCTTCTTGGGAGAATGAAGCATTTTGTCAACAAATATCGGTCGTCGTGTCTGCTTTGAGGACAAAGAATTCTTTCGAGAGGAAGGAAATGCTATGTAAAAAATTAGTTAATTTTAGGTTTAGCTAGATGAAAGGGCACAATCATAAGATCATGCCCTTTCCCGAAGGGTGGCCATGGTGGTATATAAGCCAGGAACCCCATTGTAATCATTCATCATCTGTCAATTCATCTTTTTAATAATATATATATAATATATATATATATATATATATATATATATATATATAATATATATTATATATATATATATATATTATATATATATATTTCTGTGTATCAAAAGTTTTTTTACTTCACCCTATTTATTCTCAACTGCCTTTAGATCTTCAAGCCAAAATATTTCAGAAAGCAGAAAATGGTGCTCGCAAGTGTATTATAGCCACCAATATTGCTGAGATTACTATCGATGGCATCTTATATGTGATTCATACTGGATATGGAAAGTTGAAAGTCTACAATCCAAGAATGGGTATGGATGCTCTTTAGGTTTTTCCTACAAGCAAAGCTGCAACAGATCAACATGCTGGTAGAGCAGGTAGGACAGGTCCTGGGACATGCTATCATTTGTACATTGAGATAGCATATTAGAATATAATGCTACCAAATATGATGCCTGAAATCCAACGTACCAACCTTGGAAATGTTGTTTTACTACTCAAATCATTGAACATTGAAAACCTTTTGTATTTTTTATGGATCCTCTTCCACAAGACAATATTCTCAATTCAATGTATTAGCTTTAGGTACTTGGTGCACTTGATAATGTAATAAGATTGACTACTCTTGGAAGGAAGATGGTTGAGTTTCCTCTTGATCCTCCCCTTGAAAAAATTCTATTAATTGGGGAACAACTTGGTTGTGTCAATGAAGTCTTGACAATTGTTTCTATGCTTGTTGATCCTTTTGTTTTTTTCCATCCTAAAGACGGGGTTAAATAAAGTGATGCAGCAAGGGAAACCTTTTTTGTGCCTGAGAGTGAGGAGTATCTATTCAATCAAAAATGAATTGGGCTTGCACTTGTGCACATCCCATTAAGTTTATAAGTTCATGCCATACAAGTGGGGCAGACATGTTAATGGTGGATGGCTTGCCAACAACGAAATCTGAGAGCATGTAGTCTATTATCACAAGAGGTACTATGCTCTGAGGTGCAAATCCTCTAGGAGTCAATCAGGAGGTTCTGCCTTTTTATTATTGCAAACGAGGATGATAAAGGTTGCAAGCACAAAAAGTATGTTGTTGTCAATTTGTGGCTGCTTAGGAAGGACATATTAAATGGTATTGGTTCCAACCATGCGAGGCAGCCCATGATAGACATATTAAACCCCAGTGACTCTAACCTAAATCCCCAAGCTGGTAGATTTATGATTATTGTATTGGCAAGAGGATGGCCTAGCAGAAAAATACCAAAATAGAAGAAAAAGTGAGAAAGAAAAATAGAACCGAAATGGAATTATATTAATGACATTCATGGCCAAAACATGTCAATGCAATGAGTAGATTCAGGAGTGAAGATTTTTCACCAAGAATTCTCCAAAGCATCACGCCCCCGTTTCAGTCAATGTATTCTTTTGATGTGGATTTCAATACTCCTAAATCTTCTGAAGACAAGATTGAGAATGTTTTGATATTTTCTTATCATGTCATGACTACATTTTAGAAATCAATGAATCTTCTAGAAATAGAAGTGTGTAAAATCTATTCTAAATCTACTCTACTTCATATGAATGTTGGAAATGGTGAACCAAAATAAATGTTGGAAATGCTCCTCTCTCCCCATCTCCCACCCTTGTAATACTTGCTTACTCTCTCTCTCCCCCACTCCCACTTGTTTCCTAGATAATATTTGCTCACTCTCTTCCCCTCACCCCACCCTCATTTCCTAGATAATATTTGATTTACACTCTCCCCCCACCTCCACCCTTATTTCCAATATCTGTTCACTGGCTCTCCCCTACCCACACCCTTAATAAGATTTGCTCACTCTCTCCATCCATGTGGGTGGGGAAGAGAGATGAGTGTTGGGTAGCCAGGGGAGAGGGGGGAAGCAAATATGATAAATAATATCTGCTCACTCTCTCTCTCCATCGGATTGACAAATTAGACAAGATTTTCCAGCTATACCATTTCCTAGAGATTGAGATTGAGGAGCACTTCATCTTCCATTGCCTGGTTTAATATGAGGTCTGAGGATGCTTCCATGATCTTTTTAGAGAGATAGATTATTGGCAATTTCTTTAAGTGCCCTAAACAGATATGCTTGGCCTTATACATGCAGCAGGCCCTTTGTCTCTGCTCATCTAACCTCCAACCACATCAACATCCTTGACCAACTCCCACCCAGCAGGAGGCCCTTTGTCTCTGCTTCCTTTATTATGGTGCTCCTGACTAGGGGCACTGAGTGGCAGATGGATAGAGATGACCCCTTATCAATGAGGACTTGGGGTACTATTTTTAGTATTTATTGTATAATTCTGAGCAAGAATCTGAGATAAAGGTTGGTAGCAATATTGAAAACAGTGATGGCATGATGACAGTAATATGGATAAGGTAGATATATCAGTGAGAAGTGACTATATTCTTGACTTAAATACAATGACTTTGGGGCATAGCAAGGCAGTGACACATTAACCTTTTGACTATGTTGACTAAGGAATAGTGACCAGTATGACAATAGGGCTTTGACAATATTATGTGGTATAATAACCTTCAGAAAGGAAATAACCTTGTTTGGAATAATGTCCTTGACCTTGATAGCAACAATGAGATAGCATGGCAACAATCTACAGAACTTGGTTATATTGTGGCTGAGAAATACTTTGATTTGCATTGCCTGGATTTTCTCTAGTTTATCTAAAGTATAGCAGAAGAGTTTCAGAACAGTGCCAATAAAGACTACGAATCAGTATTAAGACACCTGTGGCTCAATTGTATTTGTAGTTGTCAATTCAAAAGGAACAGAGCATTCCTCTCCAAGTTAAAATCCAAAGCAAGTCTCTTAATATGTTCATTTAGTTAGAAATATTTATGATATCAAGGTATGATTCTACCAAGTTGAGTTTATTATTGAATTGTTAGTGCATGTGAAAAAGATTGTCCAGGCATGTTTATTGATGGAGTTGAAGCAAGATGAGGGCAGATTGATGAAGACTGAACTGAAGTAAGACTTCAAAGGGAACTATAGACTCTCTAGAAAAATAACTTGATGATAAAGACAAGTCATGTCCACTGATTATGATGACTCTGATGATGCCTTTAGCTGCATTGATGACCTTGGCATATGGGCCTAAGGGTCTATAGTAGAAAAATGACAGGTTGCAGGTGGCTCATTTATTATATTTAGAAGAAATTATGAACTAGCCACGTTGATTGAATTATAAAGACACCATTATTGATGATGCCTAATTAATGACCCTCTCAATTATTAATATAAAAGGGAGTTGAATTTTAAAGTCAAGATAGAAAGACCTAGCCTTGGTTTTTTTTTTCTACACTTAAAGGTCCGATGAAAAGGAAAAGCGACGGGTCTGCACATGTATATCTTGCGGAATCCCTGGTGTTCTTGATAAATAGCTTATCAACCATATGTTCTTGGCATTCCAGTTCTATAAAGGGGCATGAAATTTTCAACCTTTTTCTTGTTTCTTTAGTTCTCTCATTTCTGGTGGTGCAATGTACAATTATTTTCTCCAACTACATCATGAGCTAGTGTACAAAATTAGAGATACTTTTCTTTGTCAATTATATCCTTAAGAAATTGGTGGCTATAAATCTAACATGTAGAGACTGTTTGTGGAATATTAGTGTTGTGGATAATTTTGATCCCATTTTGAAAAGGATTTCCCAACATGGAAGAGATTACTATGGATGTTGTTTCAAGAAGTAATTCTTGAAGGAACGCCATTACACCATTGATGGAAATTATAGGTTTAGTATGTGGGAAAGAACAAAATGGTGCAATTAATATCAAGCCATCATTGGAAATTATCTGAGGCAACTACCATTCTATATGCTGAAAGTCATCTCATAGAATAGATCTTTTTAAAATGTCTCAGTTTGGATGAAGAATGCTCTACTTTTGGTGTTATATTGCATCGAAATACAAAAAACTAGGATTTTTTGGTGAAGATGGGAGAAGTTCAACAATGCAGTTTCATCCATCAACCATCTAGCATGATAACTATGACAACATCTACCAGCAATAGGTTCCTAGACTATATGAAGGTCAATATTGTTGTTCATCATCTTTCTTATTGGACTATCTTCAAATACAATGGTGCATACATCTATATAATTTCCAACTTCAGTGGATCCAGATATCAAGGGATTAGGAAGAAAAATTAGAACAAGGAAACAGTGATTGTGGTAGAGATACTTTGAAGTAATACTCAAAGAAACTTACAACCACAATTTTGACAAAATGCTATATTTCTACAATTTGGATATTCAGATTCATTTAGGAAACCAAATAATAAACGTGCAATGGGTGAGGATTCCCTCCAAAATGGGGATGAATTCACCCCTTAATAAACACACGATACAAAGAGGCCTATGATGGGCTACACTTCAAGAGTGCTAGCTACTATACATGCCTACTAGTCATGTTAGATTCTTTCCCAAATACATTACTTACGAATGGCCAGTATTCTCAGAACCTTTTTATTGGTGCAAGGAAAAAGCAAAAACTTATGTTATTAGTTGCTTGATTCAAGAGATGGCTAAAAAAAGGGAGGGTGTGGCATGATTCATACACATTACATAATACAAATCTTGGCACGTGGTTGGTTATAGTTTGCAATGAATCTGGAAATTGGAAAAGACCTCTAAGAGATTGAATTTCACAAGCTATGAGAGAAGGGACTTAATACATGCTCCATATTATGTTATCAAAAATATCTCATTCCCAGGGACAAAGATATTAAAGGCTTGTTTTCAATGGTCCAATTTGAAAACAATATCAGAACTATACCAGAAAAATGTCCAAGTGGAAAAGTCTGCCTTGCTTGTTCATTGTCAAATTTGATTTTTTTATGGTACCCACAATGTCATGCGTAATGAAAAGTGTTTTGGTAGTATTAATAAGTCTATTGTCTAGGCTAGCAAAAAAACAGATCATAAAGCTACATTAGCTTTAATCTTACCAAACTTGAAGCAAGAAAACATCTTTGTCATCAAATATCAAATTAAAATAGGATGGAAAAAGCTAGGCATCAACAAAGCATGGAAAAAGCTAGGCATCAACAAAGCATCAAGGGACCCTTTAATCTACATGACATCATACTTCATTGTAATGTCAATGTAGAAATATTGTTTGCAGAAAGATGTTGAGTACTATAGGGATCATGCCATATCTCTTTATTTAAATAAATTCTAAATATCAAGGCAGTTACAACAGCAATACTTCTGTAGAATCCCAAGATCTTGCAGGTTTCTATACATGTCAACTAGAAACTAGTAAAGGGCAGAAACAATGTGCCAATTGAGAATCCAAGAATGTTGAACTAAATCCCTTGAGGCATTTCCTTCCAGGTAAGGTAAAATGTTATACTTTTTAGCCCTAAATGTTACAACCTAGGCTCTATTGTAGTTTATTGGAAACAATGATTAAATTCTGAAGAGTGCAGATGACATTGGAAAACTTAGTTGCATGATTCCAAGCATATAATGAAGAAACAAAATACGAGTAGGGTTATCAAAGAATAGAGTGTGCATCTTAAATCTGTCACATAACATTCTAGGAAGTGAGCTAAGAACAACATGTTTAGAAGTACAACATTCCTATAAGCCCAATTCGACCTCTTATTCAATAATGCACACCAAGGCTCTTCTTTGACATGCGAATTACAGTTGTTGTAGTGGAGATATAATCTTTACTTGGCCCATCTTCCTAGTATATTGATCCAATAATAAATTGATAATACATTTTCTATATTTGATGGCAAGTTTAAATCATACTGAACTGTAATATGATCTATCTTCTCCCTTGATTGATGGACAAGAAAGGATCCAATCTAGGTCTACTATATGGAAAATCAATGGAAGAAGATTGAAAATAAATATTTTTCCACAATGCTTAGTGTTCATGCATGTAGTTTGTTTAGGGAAGATGATGTCATACTAGAGGGATGCCTTGATTTATAAGAAATTTCAATGGTTTTTTGGATTTGTTCAAAGCAGGGGAAATGTGGTTCTATATTGCAAGGATAGACTTTAGATGACCATGGTAAATAAATCTCTTGTAAATGAGATTATCCAGTGAGAGAATAACATGTCCATTGGTACTCTACTAAAACCAAGCTCAAATTATCGAAGGTGTTCAAAGGTCAAGGACAAGAGAGATATTTATTTTTTGCAACTTTAGAGAGTAATCTATTGTTGTTAATGTTTGGATAGGCTCCAAACACCGGGTATGTAATTTCACCTAAAACCAACCAACCCTAATAACTTGAGTTTGATCTTTCTTCTAAGGTTTGTATTCTACTCTCCAAACCTTGATAATGCTCCTAGGGGTTGTCCTCTACTCTATGATAAGAAATTAATATAACAAGCTCTATGGTATAACGTGGCAAGGGTAAATGGAATTCACATGATCTATAAGTAGAGTTTGAGGATTTCATAGCTTGTATTATGAGATAAGTGTAATATACCCTATAGAAACAAAGATAAATGCAAATAACATCCATATATTTAGTATAAAGTAATAAAAATACTCAATGCAATTGTAACGGTAACCAAAATAAGATACCTTGATTATTAGGAGCACAATGTTCACTTGTCATTTCTAGGAGGGAAACTCTAGTAGAGTAAAGCTTAGTTACAATAGTAATCCAAGGCATCTTTTACAATGTTTTTACCTCTATATATACTACTTTCTAACCTTCTAGAACATTCTAGAGGAGGAAAACCTTCTAGCAAGTCCTCCCATAATAGTTGCAGTCACACTACTACCATCATTGTTTAATAATGATGGCCTTTCTTATATAACCATATATTAATCTATTTGTTAAGGGTTAGGGAGGCTAGGACCATAACATGTCCTCCCCCTTAGAGAACAACCTTATCCTCGAGAGTTGAGATGTGGAAATTTGTGTAGAATGTTAGCAGGCTAGAAGGTGCCACCTCAAGTGGTATTTCCTTCCATTGTATTAAAACTTATTGAATGGTGTGCTGGTAGAGATGTCTCTCATAGTGCTTGAGGACTACTTCTAGCTGCAACCAAATGGAGCCTTCTGCATCCAATTCTGATAGACTAGTTTTAACAATGCAATTGGATCCAAACATTTTCTATTTGGGGCTTGTTTTACTTGATTATTGTACACGTGGCTTGAACAACCCATAATTTATGTGTTTTGGATTGGCTAATGGTAGAGAATTGTGTTTTACTTCTCCATTGGTTAGATTAGTGGACTTCCGTTAAAATATTAGTAAAACATCTCTATTTCCTCATTGGTACTCATGGTTGGAGTGCGGGAGAAATACCTAAGCATTCTGATATTTTGGAGATTTATATATTTAGAAAAAAAAATAGACCCCATTCTTTTAACTGCACCTAGGGAGTCAGGTCAACCTAATAACCACCTTCTTTGGGTCAGGATGTAAGGGGATGTGCTACAATATTTTGGCTATTATTAATTGTTGGGCAGTGTATCCAATCTCCAAATTATTTGGTCAATGGAAGACAAGGAAGAAGAAGTCCTACTTGAGGTTACAAACCCTAACCAAGATAGCAAGGAACTCACTCATTAATAAGAATTTGGTTTGTGAATCTTCTAAGGTTTGTTTGAGAACAACAAAGGTACAATTGAGGCTCATTCTAAGCACAATAAGCAGACAACAAAGGACTGAAGTTAGTTTGTGTTAAAATTGGCAACTAGGGCCAAATTCCACTTTGGACATCTAATTTGATGAATATGATTATTGCATTAAATTACTCTTTTCGCGAGGACCAAATTCGACATAAATATTATCAAATTTGGACAAGGAAAAATATGTTTTTGAATTTAATCCCTCACATATGCAAATTGTCAAGGTCATATTGGCATAAATTATTCAAGTGGAACCCTTCTCCAAATCCTATAAATAGAAGTGTCCTCCAACCATATTGGACACATCCTATCACCCATTTTCTCTCTCTGAAATGGTTGCAGAAGGAAGGACATCTCTAGCGAATAAGGAAGGGATAGATTGACGTCTTTGTTGGGTTGCATAATGGACCAAGTTCCTCAAGAAGGAGGTTGAGCCTGTTAAAGGCTTGTTTGAATTTGTTTGGATTGTTTTGTGGGTGGTTTTGCATCTACAACAGGTCAGTATTGCAGTGGAAAGGAAGTCACATTCATGAGGGACATTTGTATGGTGTTTGGGCTTAGCTTTGGTTGGGCTTTCTCTCCTATAGCAGGCCATAGCACTAGTTGTGTGCTTCAGGTGGGACGCAAGCCTGGATCACCTTGGAAAATGGACTGAAGGAATTATATGAGGTCGCATCACTTGGATTTCTTGAACAGGAGGTTGTGTCACTTGTTTTGGGGTTGGTTACTAGCCCAGATCAACAACAAATTGGAGCAAAAGTGTTTGGAAGGAGGCCACAGTCAAGGAAGAGGTTTGGATGGCGAGGAAAGGGTGTTGTAGCAGCTTGCCAACAAACCTTACCAGTGACCAGACTTGTACCAGCATGTGAGGGTGCTTGTATGTAGGCAGATCAACTAGAAGGAAAACAATCTAGGAGCAATGAAAGATGGTTGTAGTAGTTTGCCATCAAACCCTAACCAGAACACCAGAATATAGAAGTTTTTACAGATGTATGACTCAAGCATAAGAGGGCACAAATTGTCTTCTCCAGAATTGCGTTGCTGAGTCAGATATGTATCTAAGGACAGTGATATTAAATCTCCAAATTGGAAAGTCAATCTTTCCCTTAAATTATTATACTCTCTATGTTGAACATTTGATATTAATGGTAAGAAGAATTGATCAAGGTTTTCCCCATCTTGGGGTTTTTCCCTAGCTTGAGCCATATCCTTGTGTTCTCTCGTCTTTCTTGTCTTTTGGATCTATTGTTTATGTTCTTTCTTCAGTTACTATCAATAATTATTCATATGATTGCTAATGGAAATGATATGGTCTGATAAATTGAAGCAAACAAAGTTCCTTCTAAAAATTAATTACTCCAAAAGACTCGGAATATAAAGGTATCCATGAGGATACAAATATTATATTAAATGTATGAATAAGAATGATATATGAATGATTTACAAATGAGAACGAGAGGCTTGCTTATATACCAAGCAAGTCTCTTCATGAAGAGTCATGTCTCATTTAGACATGCCTCTTCAACCTAATTACTACTTAACTAGTTATTATTTATGATTATTATCATTTACATTATATTTATATTATTTATATATTTTATTCGTTACATTGCCTCCTTCCTCAAAAAGCTTTTTCCTCAAAGCTTGTCGATGAAAAAGGCTTGATCTCTTTTTCGGCTTCGAACGTCTTTCTGTCTTGGAACAAAAATCTTCCTCGATACAAGTTGATATGATCTTCTAAGTGACAAACAAAATTGTCGCACCAAGAAGGGATCAGACCATCCAAGATTTAATCTTTTGTATAACATTCTGATCACTGGAATTTTGTAACGACTTGTCCTCGTAGCACTGAGTTGAGGTTACATTACTCTTCTCTAGAACATCAGTTTGTTGTTTCAGTTCTAACTGGTTCAAATATGTAGCATGGTTGATTCGTCTGTTCTCATGATTCGGATGTCGATATGGAACTTTTTTTGTTTGATTTTTCCTTACTGGGCATGCGACAATTTTTATATTTTCTTCTGGAAAAGATGTTGTTGAGTTGGTTATGAAACATTCATTGGGGATGTTCATTGTTTGAACTTCAACATCCAAGCGCGTCATTTCTTCAATTTCTTCAACTAACTTGTCTTCTTCCTGAATTGTGATATTCATTGGATCGGTATTTGTTATTTTGTCATCAACTTGAATTCCTATATTTGATGCTTCCTTCTCGATAAGTTGTTGTACTTGGCTTTCTAATGACTTCTTATCCTTATTAAGTTTCTTAATTTGCGTCAACAATTTTTCACTATGGTTTTTAAGTCGAGAAACTTCTTCATTTTTGTCAACATTGATTTTGTCAATTTATTTTTGCATATTTTGTAATACCTTTTTACCTTCTTGAGACATTATTTTTGAAATATCTGAGATATCTTCGGGTGTTACTGAATTTGGTTTTAGTGTAAAATCTTGGAGCGTTATTTTCTTCTTCTTGTAAGAAAATGTTAAAAACTTCTTCTTTGTATTTAGAATAAAGGAACCTAGAGTTTCCATCCAGGGTAAGCCCAAAACAATATCACTATCATTAAGAGATAAGGTTCCACGGTGAATTGTGAGGTAAAAGTATAATCTCCAATATTTAGTTGTAGATTGCTTATATCATATTGTTTGCCAAAAATATTTGTTTCAACTATATTTGATTCAGGAATCACCAATTGACTAGCACATTTAGGACTAACATAATTACTTCTTTCAGTAGGACTGATAGAGATTATGATGTCTCTTCCTGCGAGTGATCCTTTGATTTTAAATAGTGTGTAAACATATGTACTAAAGGTTTCAAGAAACCTTTCATTACTAGTCTCCATTTTTTCCTTGATGTTTTTACGTAAACAATATGTCAACTAGAGCTATTTTTATTATAAAATATCACTTATTTCTTCTATATATATTTTTCAAATATTCTCCTTTAATGTGGATTGTTAAAACTTGAATACCCTTTTATTAAAAAAATACTCCCTTATATTTTTTCCCTCTATATATGTACGTATTTCTTTATATTAAGACCCCTTTTCAAAATAACTTTATTATCTTAAAATAATAATAGTTTCATTTTTTTTATAATAAATTGGTCCATTTTTTATATACTTAATTACTCCCTTGATAACTTTTTAATGTCACCCCACTTAATAAATATAAAGGTAATGTCTTTTCATATAACACAGTCATGATGTTAAAATACCATGGGTTGTTTTTAAAACCTCCGTTAAAATGTTCTCCACATAAAAAAGTAAAACGTATTCCTTTTGTTTTTCGTTTTTTTCTTAACTTTTTAAAATACCATGGGTTCTTTTTAAAACCTCCGTTAAAATGTTCTCCACGTAAAAAGTAAAACATATTCTTTTTGTTTTTTTGTTTTTGTTTTTCTTAACTTTTTAAAATACCATGGGCGATTATCATGGGTTGTTTTTAAAACCACGGGCTTCTCCACGTAAAAAGTTTTAAATATACTTGGTATGAGATTTTGTATCCGCTTGTTTTTTCTTTTTACTTTTTTTTTTCTTCTTCTTCTTTTATAATTTATTTTTACTTATATATATATATATATATATATACTATATATATATATTATATATATATATTGTTATGGCCAAAGGCTTAGAAAAATGGAGAAAAGGAGAAACTCCCAAATATTTAGCGAAATGCTTGAATTGCAACAACAATAAATTTGACGAAGAGTCGATAGCCAAAGACTTGGATCAGAGAATGAGTTCTATGCACTGGTTAAGTAACCTAGAGGACCGAACTGCTCAGATACCAAATGAAGCGAACAAAGTTCCTTCTAAAAATTGATTACTCCAAAAGACTCGGAATATAAAGATATCCATGAGGATAAAAATATTATATTAAATGTATGAATAAGAATGATAGATGAATGATTTACAAATGAGAACAAGAGGCTTGCTTATATACCAAGCAAGTGTCTCTTCATGAAGCGTCATGTCTCATTTAGACATGCCTCTTCAACCTAATTACTACTTAACTAATTATTATTTATGATTATTATCATTTACATTATATTTATATTATTTATATATTTTATTCGTTACATAAATGGGCTAACATTGAATATTGAAGAAATTAACATGATATCAGAGCTCAGGTGAGGATAAGCCCAAGCAAGATAGAAAGAAATCACTAAGAACTTCGTTTCAAACCCTAGTAAGGAAGGATAATCTATAAAGATTAAGGCCTCATTCTGGGCATGATTTCTAGTCATAGTATCTATGACTAGGCTTAAATCTTATCTAAAGAAAGCAAAGATTTTAAAGGGCATATATTCCCTAATCTAGAGGATTGAGGGTCTAATCTAATAGCCCAAACCAAGCCAAGTTATCTTTCAAACAAATTAGAGTTTTGGGTTCAGCATATCACAATTTAGGGGGGTCGAATTAACAATATTTTCTCAGAGGCCCAAATTTCTGTTTGGAAATATTTTTGAAGTTGTCATTCGATTCATATAGAAATAAACTATTCGACAATTAATCTTGTGATTATTCTCTAAGCTCTCGGCCCAAGTGAAGAAAGTATAATACTTAAAGATTTCTACGTCTTCATCCCTTATTGAGAAGGAATCATTACCTTTGCAAATTGAAGGACGGACAAGAAGCCAGCAAAAAAAAAGGGTTTCCTCAAACCAGGTATCAATTTCTGAAGTCCTAAAACTTCAACATTATTTGGTCTATTTAATTAGTTGGAATAGAGGTCTTAATCAGTGAAGAAGGATGTTCCGATCTTGGTCAGTCTGATCATATACTGGACATCATCCATCCTCAGGATTTGGCATTTAAGTATTGTTTTTTGAACTATGGAATCCAAGCACACTTATTAATCTTGTAACCCTTCATATTTGGAAGGCATCTTGAAAAGCTACAGACTTCAAGCAGTATATGGCAGACAATGTCTTTGGTATGACTGAATCATATGTAATACATGGCAATCAGGTTCATATTTTTGTATTATCATCATCTCAAATGAGTAAATTGATGCACATTGTATAGTTATAAGAAGCTTGCAGTATGTGTGACCTCTTGTCCCTCTACAATAAAGAACATTATTATGGCATCTCACTTGCAGGCAGGTTATCATTGGCATCATCACACATGCATACTTACAGTCAACATTAGGAGAAGTATTGGTATGGCATACTTGCAATTCGAGATAGTTATGATATTTTGATAAATTATTGATGACAATATCATATTAAAATTCTGATGTCAAGGCTTCACAATTAAAATTGGGAACAAGTCATGGGCATAGGTAGTTTAAATTTATCTTTCCTCATCATTCAAATAAAGGCTAGAAAAGAAGGAGCAATGTTCCATTATTATAATCACAATGACATTCAAACATGTATCATAAAGAAAAGGGAGTTGAGTCTCCTATATGAAAAGAAGACCTACGACGATGGATCTCCGGCTAAAAATCATCACCTTGTTCTACTTTTTCGGACAGTAGCATAAAATTATAATTTGAGAACAAGAGGATAGTCACGGCGAAAGGAAGAACACCTTGTATATGTGCTTTAATCTGCAACAAATCTATAATCTAATCAATGGTTGTAGCCTAGAGGTGAATTACATCCAGCATAAATCTTTTTATCATTTTATTTAAATTTTGTTACAGGGCATCATGGTTTGCATATGTTGTTTTGATCATACTCAAGATAGAACTAAGTTTGATATGACCTCTTCTATCAGAATGCTATTCTTCAACATGTATAGCCATAAGTCCTCACAAATTGTTGATGTTGTACAAATAGGTGTGTTGCAGGCACATATGCTACCAAAATACTGCCTTAAGGAGTCAAAGATCAGAAATGATCTTTGTAGCCATACTCCTCTCTGGGACTTTCCAGTGCTGGAAAGGTCAGATGCATACACATAAGGTGCTTAGAAACCAATGAAGAAGTGTAAATCCTCTGGAGTAAAGGAATAGATCTGAGGGTGCTCTATGATTGTCTCATCTTCCTCAATTTCATTTCCAATAAGTCTGGTTCTCTTGAAGTATTGTAATTGAGATAGAAGAAATGACAATTGTTGAAGGATAATACAATGAGTACCTATGGAAACGATATTTCTCAGTGAAGTCTACAGCTCTAATATGAGTTTTCTTCAAATTAAAGTCTAAGGTTCTAATCAAAGATCAAAGGTTGTTAAAAGGGACAGTTGAAGAAGTTAGCACCTGATGAAACCATGTTGGTAGCAGTCATCTTGGCACCTTTGAGTACCCTTGGAAGTCTGGCGGTTAAGAGAAGAAGTGCATAGCACTTTGAAGCAGATTCTTGTAATGACCCTTATGTGCAATAAAACATAGGTACCTTGAAGAGAGATATGGATGCCTGAATAAGAAATCATGAATTAAGTAATTTGATGATTCAAGGCTAGGTGAACACCTGAAGCAAGGCTTCAAAAGGGAGCGACAAAATTCCTGATGACTTTCCCTACCCAATAAATTTTGATAAATGTAAGTTATGTCAGTTGGGTATGATGACTCCAATGATCTCTGTCACCTCAGAAGGATAGGTTGCAGATATCTCGAGGTTTATGTATGGACAATATATGTTGATTAGAGTATAAATATACAGTAACTAATAATGATGATCCTCATGTTTATCAATATAAGAAGAAGTTGACTCTTAGAGTCAAGGTGTAAGACCTTACCATGTTACATTATTCCCTGTCCTTAAAAGTTGTTGGTTTGCATTCATATATCTTGTGGATCCCTATTTATTTCTATGGATAAGCCTCATATATTGGACAATTACGTACTGAGGTATCCCTGTGACTCTAATATCTATGATTTGAAGTGCACTACCAAATGTTGCTAGATTGATAGTATGTGATGTATCTCTTGAGATCCACCTTTATTGCATGGATGAATTCAAGACTGAAGTTTGTGGCTCTAGGAACTCCATTGAGGCTGAATGAATAAAGTAGCAAGCATGGCTTATTATGAAGACATTGAGAAATCTCTTCAGTAAGTCATTTGAGCACATATTGAAAACCACCGCTTGGCATCAGGTACCACTTTATTTTGGATATGATCAAGCTCCAACATTATAGGATGGATGTACAGGATTACCACCATCCCTCTCAAAGCCTCCTAGAAATATTCTTTCAGAGAGAGACGGGAAGTTATGGATAGACCTTACTATGAGGGTCTTGGTTGAACATTAAGCTCTGGGAGCTCCTGGGGGCATGGGGTACTTCTTTAGCTATAAGAAACCATAGTATGAGTGGTTCACTTTCTCCTAAAGGTGCACTGTGTACAGGGTGAGTGGTTCACCTTCCCCTATGATACCCCATGATGATTGACATGTGTGTAGCGTGAGTGGTTCACCTTCCCCTACGATTGATGATAAATGTGTGTAGGGTGAGTGGTTCACCTTGCCCTATGATTGATGAGATATGCATAGGATGGGTGGTTCACCTTCTCCTATGGCATATAAGCAGGATGAGTGGTTCACCTTCTCGTGTAGACATCCCAGTGAGAGATGCATATAGGCATCTGCTGGTTGTCACATGTGGACATGTTGGTGAGACGTGGTTCATCCTTTGCCCATATGTAGGATTCTCATTCTCTACAATCGATGGTAGACATGTCAGTGGGACGTGGTTCATCCTTTCCCCACGTGTGGGACCCCTCCAACCATTGATGATTGGCATGCATGTAGGATGTGGTTCATCCATTCCTTACTCTTGGTGGTTTGCATGCACGTAGGATATGTTTTACCCTTTCCCTACAATGGTTGTGACATGTGACTATGGGATGTGGTTTATCCTTTCCCTACGCATGGTTATGACATATGTTTGTAGGATTGGGCTTCTCCTTTCCCTACGTGTGGTTGTGAGCAGGATGTGATATATTCTTTCCCAGTTGGTGTTCCAACATCATCCTACCCCTGTAGTCTGGGAAACATGGGAAGTACTTCTCATATGGCCAATGAGTAGGGAAAAGTGGTTACGAACCATAGCACTACCGATGGACGCATCATGTATTGCCATACTCCCTATGAGTAGGATGCATGATGCTCAACAACTTTATCACTTGGGATCAAGTCTGATTAGGGTTCGGGCCAAGATCGGGAATACATACTCATTCTTCCTCGATAAATCCACCCTAAAATGTCAAGGTCATTTTATCTAATAAATTTCCTATATTATAATCAAAACAATGTGTATCATTAAGACCTATTAAAACTCCATTTAGTTCAGCTTCAATCTAGCTAGATCTAAACTTCATGCAGAAGACTCTAGCTGATTGGAAAGATACCAGTAATACAAAAAAAAGGAATTTAAATAAAGGAATAACACATTTATGCTAGGTCCCAAAATGCTTCGAATCCAAGATGTCTAAAACTATAAAAGAGAAGAGGGTCAAACTACTAATTGTATTGACATCAAATCCCAAGAACAAATTACAAGTAGAAAGGAGAATGAAGCCTTGTGATCAAACCTATTTATCCATATCTGAAGAGTAATTAAATAGATGTACCCTCCTTTTAAGTAATGTCCTGTCACCACTCAAATTCTCACTACATTGAAAATTCTAAAGATGCCATAATCATATGATCCTAGAGGCAACTACTAGGAAAGCCACCTGCTTTGACCATAGAAGCCTCACCTAGAAGTTGCCTCTATGCTCTTACATTTATGGTTTAGACTTCTAAACAGGGTAAGAGTTTAAGCAATAACAAAGCCCCACTCTTCACTAACAATAGGCATGCATGCTCACTCTAATTGAACCTTGAACATAATTTCTTAAGCAAGCCATAATAATATGTGTGTAAGTGGATAACACTATATGCAAGGCACACTTAATTGTAACTATATAGACAATATTAAGTTTGAAATAAACTACATGTATCCACCTTGACCAGTGTACTATCTTGGGCATGAGAATTCATTTACCATAAATAATTTCCAACCAACTATAACCCTGCAAGTATGATGCCATGTAACACCTATTTGAATTCTAACTTATTGTAAATTTAGATTTTGCACCAATAAATGTAAATTATAGGTTTCTCATGAGCAATTTTGTTCCCACAAGGAGGTTGGACATGGTATAATTGAATATTGTTAAAAATGGAAACTAGGGCCAAACTCCATGTAGGTAATCTTATTTATGGTAGCTGATATTTTTCTTGGATTTCTCTCATTGAGAGGTGTAGGATTGATCTAAATATCATCCGATTCCGACAAGTATTCATGGAGATATGAATTTATTTGTGTTATGGGACAATTCGTCAAGGTCGGCTAGCAACTAAACTGCCCCCACTTGTGCTCCACGTTTTAGTATAAATACACGTGCCTTGCAAGTCATTTGTACACGCAACTCTCTTGAGATTTGTTCTTCTCCACTTGTTTTGGGTTTTATTGGAGAGAAGAATCTCTAAGGGAAAATATATAGGTCTAGAAGGAGACCCTATATGCAGCAAAAGAAAGATGCCCTAGCCATTGTCATAATGAAGCCTAGTCGTAGGTCTTGTGAAGGTTTGGCCATAGTTCAAAGGGAGATCTAACATGGTGAAGGAGGCCTAACAGCTGACCCTAAACGCAGTCTTATCATACCCTAGATGCCCTAATCTATACGTTGTTTTGGAAGGGTTTGAGACAACCCTTAGACGCAGCAAAAGGGATACCCTAATCGTAGTAAAGAGGCTCCCATATGCTGCCCCAACCTAACTGTCTAAAGGATGCCTAACCGCAATTATGGAGATGCCCTAAATACGCAGCCATGGGAATGAAGGAAGGAGCCCTAGCCGTAGGACTAAGGGAGAGGAGATGCCCTAAACTTAGTTGCTACGCTGCCTAATGGAGATGCCACCTAAACGTTGTCATAGAAGAGTGTTTTACACAAGGTATACCCTCACTGTCATGGAAGGAATTCTCTCACACTTAAACTCTGAGATAAAGAAGCCACACCTTCAGCTATCCTTAATGTTGTTCTAGATAAGGATGTTCTAACTGTTGTTTTGATTGAAACACAGTCATGAATGATGGATTCAATCGTTGTCTTAACGAAAGCCTATTGTTGTCACTCTAACACTTTCATAGAGGAGAAGAAATTGGCATTGCTATGTGCTAGGCCGCAGGCCATAGCACTATAGCTAGCCATCTTGGTCTTACGATGAATGTTGTAACATTATAGACAACATAGTATATGACAATAGGATGCATAGTGCACACAGTAGCAGTGATGGGTAATGGATGCATAGTGCACACAATAGCAGCAATGGGTCTAGGATGCATAGTGAAACATAGTGCACACAGTAGCAATGATGGGTACAGGATGCATAGTGCAACATAGTGCACACAGTAGCAACGATGGGTACAGGATGTATGGTGCAACATGGTGTAGCTCAATGATGCTAGACATAGTGATGGTGCAACATGGTGTAGCTCACTGATGCTGGGTATAGTGATGGTGCAACATGGTGTAGCTCAGTGATGTTGGACATAGTGATGGTGCGGCATGGCGTAGCTCAATGGTTCTGAACATAGTGATGGTGCAGCATGGTGTAGCTTAGTGATCCTGGAAATGGTATGATGGTGCAGCATGGTGCAACACAATGATAGGCTCAACATGGTGATGGAATCACCTTGGAGAATCAGTTGAAGCAACATGTCTTCAACTGAGTCCAGCTACCTCATGTGTCATCTTCTTAGAGATGATCTCTACTATTATTTAGATAAGTCAAAGTGTTGACTTGTGTTGTATATGTACTATCTCTCTCTCTCTATTTGTTGAAATATTGAAGAACATATAAGAAGAATTGATCAAGGGTTCCCCACATTGGGGTTTGTCCCTGGCTAGCACCACATCTTGTGTCCTCTTGTCTTGGCTTGTCTTCTGCGATTCATGTTTATGTTCTATCTGCAATTTACTATTATGCTGATGTGATTGCTAATCTGGAAAAGATATTGAGCTCACTGTGATATTAATTAAATTTCTCTAAGCATAGAACATACTTAAAATTTAACATGGCATCAGAGCTGAGGTGAAGACAAAGCCCAAGCAAGAGTGAAAGAGCAATCACCAAAGACAATTGGGAAAGGACAAAAGGCTCAATGGATTCCTTATCCCTCTTCAAAATCACTAAGGGTGAAGTCGAAAAAGAGAATATACTCCGAGTGGCACAGCGGAAGCTTCTGATGGCCTACCTAAAGATCACTTCAATGGGAAGTCTGTATCTATGGGTGGAAGGAAAGGCAGATGCCTTGCTTGCAATAAGTTCAGCCATTCTACAAAGGAGTGTCTGACTAGCAGGGACACATCATTTGATGATTATAACAATCATTCCAGGGACATCTTCAATTATTGAAGGAATGCAGGTCATCAAGGAAATGGCCAACTCTTCAAATAAAGCAAGAAAATCAAGGTATGAAGAATCAAATGTTGTTTCTGATATGATAAAGATGCATTATCTTATATTGACCCTCTCCTCCAGACTCTTTTGGAATTTTTCTTATTGATTGTAGTGCTTCAAGGCACTTCATTGAATAGAAGGGTGCTCTCTCTAATTTGGTAGAGATGTAAACAATCATGGGATTATCCTTGGAGTCAATGCCACCTATCCTGGAAAGGGTGTAGGGAATGTTATCTCTCAATTGAATTAGGGTAACTCGATTCATTTAAAATAAGCTCCTTAAGTCAAGAAGAACCTAGCATTCATTTCGGCAATGGAAATCAAAGGTTTCAGGGTGACATTCATTGATGGAAAGGTATGTGTCTGAAATAGAAATTTTCAAAGATGCTTTTATGCTTGAGTTTAGGATTGGAAATTTATATCAAGTTGTTGGAAGTCCGTTGGGGACCATGTCAGTTGACACATCTCATCTATAGCACTGGAGAACTGCTTATTATGGGGCCCTACCCGATGTGTGTCAGATGGTGACATGGATACCTAAATTCAAGAAGAGAATGAAGGTACATGTCCGAGATGTATTGAAGGAAAATCTTACAAGGGGACCTTTCCCCTCTCGTAGCAGGTCCACAAGTTTGGAACAACCCGAGGGGTTTGAGATTCATGAACATGAATCTCATGTATGTAGGTAGAAGAAATCCCTCTATGGCTTGAAGCAAAACACCTCGGGCTTGATATGAGAGGATTGATAGCTGTCTAATGAAGCTGAGAGTGAAGCCGATCCAAACCATTGCTTGAAGGTTGTGGATGATAGACCTCTCATACTGGCACCTTATGAGGACGACCTCTTTTTGACAGGTGCAGACTCTCTTATTTGCAAAAGTAAGAGGGAGTTGGATTCTGTATTTGGAATGGTGAACTGCAAGCTCGTGAGTACCTCGATGGAGCTTAACTTTCAAAAGTTATGTGGTAGGGATGTTGGACCTAATTTGGGAAATGCCTCTGAGTTTCATAAACTCATTCTAGCATTGATGTTCTTCGTGAACTCCCGTCTGGATATATGATTTTTAGTCAGCATGTTAAGCTCATATATGGTTGAGCCTCACTAGATTGGTGCCAAGAATCTTTTGAGATATGTTTGGGGCACAATCTCTCATGGATTGAGATACATTGTTGGAAATGTGAAGCTACATGATTATTCGAATTTTGATTGGGCAGGCAATGTGGAGGATCACAAGAGCACTTCAGAGTGTTGGTTTTCTTTGGGTTCTGCTACGATATCCTAGATGAGTAGGAAGCAGAAGGCAGTTGCTTTGAGCACCACTAAGATCAAATACATAGCTACGAGTATGACCTCGTGTGAAGCTGCTTGGTTGAGGAAGCTCCTCAATGAGCTGGTTGTACACATGATAGATACCACCGTGATCTTCTGTGACAACCAGATGGTGATTCAATTATTGAGGAATCCCATATTCTATGATTGCTCCAAGCATATAGACATAAAGTACCACTGTATCTAGGATATGGTACATCGATGAGAAAGAAGGCTCCATCACATTGGGGCTGATGTGCAGGTCGTTATCATTCTGTCGAAGCCCCTGGGAAAGGTCAAATTTGTGACTTTCTGAGAATGACTAGGATTTGTGGAGAAACTCTCTCCTAAGGGTCCTATATGATATGGACATTGAGCTATGGGAGCTTCAGGGGCTTGGGGGGCCATTGTGGAGCGATAAGCAACCATAGGGTGAGTGGTCCAGCCTTCCCCTAGTGGTTTGCTATGTGGGTAGGATGAGTGGTTCATCCTTCTCTTGCCGAGACACAATCACAGGGTGAGTGGTTCAGCCTTCCCCTAGTGATTTTTTGTGTACAGGGTGAGTGGTTCAACCTTCCCCTGGGATACCCCTTGCGACATGTAGGCAGAATGAGTGGGTCATCCTTCTCCTGCTAAGACGTCCTACCCATGCAGTCTGGGAGTCATGGGAAGTACCTCTCATCTACCCAATGATTAGGGAATAGGGAAATGAGGATAGGGACCATAGTAGCATCGATGGACGCATCGTGTTGCTACCGTACTTCCTATGCTACGATGATATTGATCTGGGATCAATGAAACTGACTTCGGGTCAATATGAGTGGTTTGAGACACTCTCTTTTGATACTGATCTAGGATCAATGAAACTGACTTCGGGTCAGTATGAGTGGTTTGAGACACTCTCTTATGATATTGATCTGGGATCAATGAAACTAACTTCGGGTCAATATGAGTGATTTTAGACACTCTCTTGTGATATTGATTTGGGATCAATGAAATTGACTTCGGGTCAGTAAGAGTGATGTAACTCACTCTCTTTTGGAACTAATCTAGGATCAATAAGAGTGATATAACTCACTCTCTTTTGGAACTGATCTAGGATTAGTAAGAGTGGTATGACACAATCTCTTCATATGGGACTAACTTCAGGTTAGTAGGGAATGGTATGAGACATTCTCGATCAATTATTCTTCTTCATGGTTTAGTAGAGAAGAGTGGAGCAAAGCAGTGTAGGGCACTGATGGCAGAGATAGTATAGTCTGGCAAATGGATTAGCAGATGGAGTTCTCCCTAGTTGAGAGGGAGTGTTCAAATTGGAAACTAGGGCCAAACTCCATGTGGGTCATGTTATTTATGTAGCTGATATTTTTCTTGGATTTCTCTCATCGAGAGGTGTAGGATTGATTTAAAGATCATCCAATTCTGATAAGTATTCATTGAGATATGAATTTATTTGTGTTATGTGACAATTCGTCAAGGCCAGCCAGCAACTAAACTACCCCCACTTGTGCTCCACGTTTTAGTATAAATACAAGTGCCTTGCAAGTATTTTGTACACACAACTCTCTTAACATTTCTTCTTCTCCACTTGTTTTTGCTTTTAGTGGAAAGAAGAATCTCTAAGGCAAAAACATCGGTCTAGAAGGAGACCCTATATGTAGGAAAAGAAGGATGCCCTAGCCGCTGTCATAATGAAGCCTAGCCGCAGGTCTTGTGAAGGTTTGGCGGCAGTTCAAAGGGAGATCTAGCATGGTGAAGGATGCCTAACAGCTGACCCTAAACACAATCTTATCATACCCTAGATACCCTAATCTATACATTGTTTTGGAAGGGTTTGAGACATCACTTCGATGCAGCAAAAGGGATACCCTAACAACAGTAAAGAGGCTCCCATATGCTGCCCTAACCTAGCTATCTAAATGATGCCTAACCACAGTTATGGAGATGCCCTAAATACGCAGCCATGGAAATGAAAGCAGGAACCCTAGCCGTAGGACTAAGCGAGAGGAGATTCCCTAAACTTAGTTGCTATGCTGCCTAATGGAGATGCCACCTAAACAATGCCTTAGAAGAGTGTTCTACACAAGGTATACCCTTTTTGTCATGGAAGGAATGCTCTCACACTTAAAAGTTGAGATAAAGAAGCCACACCTTCAGCTATCCTTAACGTTGTTCTAACTGTTGTTTTGATTGAAACATATTCATTAATGATAGATCGAATCATTGTTTTAACGGAAGCTTATTGTTGTCACTTTAACGCTGTGATAGAGGAGAAGACATTGGCATTGCTATGTGCTAGGCCACAGGCCATAGCACTATAGCTATCCATCTTGGTCTTATGATGAATCTTGTAACATTATAGACAACATAATATATGACAGCAGGATGCATAGTGCACATAGTAGCAGTGATGGGTACAAGATGCATAGTGTAGCATAGTGCACACAGTAGCAGTGATGGATACAGGATGAATAGTGCAGCATAGTGCACACAGTAGCAACGATGGGTATAGGATACATAGTTCAGCATAGTGCACACAGTAGCAGCAATGGGTATAGGATGTATGGTGCAGCATGGTATAGCTTAGTAATGTTGGACATAGTGATGGTGTAGCATGGTTTAGCTCAGTGATGCTAGACATAGTGATGGTGCAGCATGGTGTAGCTCAGTGATGCTGGACGTAATGATGGTGCAGCATGGTGTAGCTCAGTGATGTTGGACATAGCGATTGTGCAACATGGTGTAGCTCAGTGATGCTAAACATAGTGATGGTGCAGCATAGTGTAGATTAGTGATACTCAACATGGTATGATGGTGCAGCATGGTGAAACACAGTGATAGGCTCAACATGGTGATGGAGTCACCTTGGAGAATCAGTTGAAGCAACATGTCTTCAACTAATTCTAGCTACCTCATGTATCATTTTCTTAGAGATGATATCTATTCTTATTTAGATAATTCAAAGTGATGACTTCTGTTGTATATGTACTATCTCTCTCTCTCTTTCTCTGCTAAACTATTGAAAAACATATAAGAAGAATTGATCAAGGGTTTCCCCATATTGGGGTTTGTCCCTAGCTAGCACCAAATCTTGTGTCCTCTTTTTTTGGCTTGTCTTTTGTGATTCATGTTTATGTTCTATCTGCAATTTACTATTATGCTGATGTGATTTCTAATCTGGAAAAGATATTGAGCTAACTATGAAAATTGAAATAAATTGCTCTAAGCATAGAACATACCTAAAATTTAACAAATATGGATTCTACAATTTTAAGGTGAAAGAAAGAAGGCTATAAGTATCTAATTGTGTTTATGGGATTGTCAATTTTTCCAAGTTGTGTCAGTGGCTAAAGAGACAACCAAGTATGCAACATTTTAGGAATATTTTGTCCAATAGCCACAAGACGCATAATGTTATAAACACTCATTCATGTGTGCATTTTGAATCAAGTGAGACTTTTACTATTGAGGCTCCTAACCAAAATGCCTATTGGCAAGGGCACTTTTAGGTGTTTGTATTCACTCTTGATGTGCTTTTGTTTCATATATTAATGTTATTTCTACTTACCATAAAAAATTGTCTATTTTACTACTACAATCCCTTTTTGCATTCTATTTATTTTATGTATTTTATGTTGACTATCTTAAACTAATGACATCTACAGTCATGAAATATTGTACTCTAACCCTGATTCATAATGAAAATCATAGAAACAAAGACATGAATTAAAAGTTAGCTGACATGGACAAAATGCCACATTGTCATGTATCCTGTGGAAAGATACCAAGGACTTACATTAGGAAACCCTAACCACCAATGACATGTTATCTTTATGGAAAAAAGGGCATCAGAGAAGATGGGTCTAGGTGGAGTTCATGCATTCAAGTTTAGATGAAGGAAGAGGTCCAATCTAGCTCAACACCCTAAATTGAAGACTCTGAAAACTCACTGGAAGAAAGGACCATTGTCGAATGAGCTAAACTCCTCTTGGGTTTAATTATTCACGTGAACAAAAAATATAGATTTGTGAGTTGCTAAGAATGCAAACTAGAGTATTTTTCACCCCAAGAAAATTTGTGTCCAATTTTAAAACGTCTATGTCTAATTTATAGTGTGAATTTATTATTAGTTGTTTCATTTATTGCACAGGGATTGTATACTGTAACTGTTAGATGCTTGTTGTAGTAGAGTATTTTGCATAAAAAAATAGGGGTAGAAGGAATTTAACTATTTTTCTTAATTATTTTAAGTTGTTTCTCATTCTATTCTTTGTTTATTTTAATTTCTCCCGAAACCTCTGTTGAATCCAGCAAGGGTGAGCTTTGAAAGCAGAGCCATATTGCAACAATTCAAGAGTGATTTAGTCACTTTTTTTTTCAAAGTCTTGTTTTTCTCGAGAATTCCTAATCAAATCCAGAGACATGAAAAACAAACATTGAAAACAACCAAATGACCATAAATAAATGAAATGCATGCCAAGCAAACATAATAGTTAATGAAATGTATGTGTTTTTATCATGGAAACAGGGGCATTTTGAGCATGCTCTGATTTGCAAAGCATATAGAGGTGTGGACAGAAGAAATATCCAAACTTTTATTAAAATATTTAATCGTAGATGTATAAATCTTATTAATAGGAAGATAATTCTCAAGAAACAATTATCTATCCATCTCTACACAATGATGTTTCTCATATTGAGAAAATTTGCTAACGTGCAGATTTCCTTCAAATCGAAACTCTAGGAATGCATATTATTCTTCAAATAGTTGATCATGCAAGGAAGGAAGTACTGAATTTATGAAATGAGTGGTCATAGAGTAGTTTGTAAAGCAAAAAGATCTGATGTAGTATCGATTCCCAGAAACCATCGGATCAGTTTCCATTAATCTCGGTAAACTAATCTAAAAAAACAGATAAACAAAGGCATAAAGGGATGTTTCTCCCCAAAATTGGTCAATTGCAAAAGAGGGTCATCAATGATAATAAAAAAAAACACTAAGATCAATAGGTGACTACTTTGTTTAGTTTAGGGCATATAGCATTAATTTGGTTCTCCCTCAATAGTAAATATCAAAATCTTGATTTAATACGACATTAGTTAAGATTCATTTTCGAATAGTAGCAAAGAAAAATCATTGCAATTTCATATACCCTAAAAACTTGAATTACATTTTCATTGTGGAGGATTTAGAGAAAGTGTGTACATACTTGGCCGAAC
Organism: Pinus taeda; assembly: GCA_000404065.3. Classification (NCBI taxonomy): domain Eukaryota; kingdom Viridiplantae; phylum Streptophyta; class Pinopsida; order Pinales; family Pinaceae; genus Pinus; species Pinus taeda. The sequence continues at coordinate 54,868 of APFE030307379.1, forward strand.
TTTAAGGTAACAAGAGTGATGTTTGAGGATGGGCCAAAAGTAAAAGCAATGGAGGAACCAGATCTATGGAAGAAGAAAGAATCCCCCGTAGAATAAATTGTGAACCCTCTTCACACAATCGTCCATCTGGATGACTCTGAGGGTGCCATCAACCGTCGGCCACTATCTCATGACCATGTAATGAATCTATTTTCCAAATGATTCATCATACATGTAATTTGTTTTTCTTGACATTTGATGTCAGGGTGTTAAGCTTGTGCAGACAAAGAGCTTAATATAATGAAGCCCCTTCAATGAACTTGCACAACTTATATCATTGAGATCAAAATCCTGACATGAAAGCACGGTGATAAAACTGAAAATGGAGTGGATTTAGCTTGGCAGACGAAGAGCATAATATAATGAAGCTTGTTCAATGCACTTGCACAACTAATATCATTGAGATCAACACCTTGACATGAAAGCATGCTAATAAACTGAAAATGGAGTGGTTTAGAGAGTAAGTTTTATGGATAAAATTATTGATTTCTTGCCAGCGGGAATCATAAGGCAGGACATGATGAAAAAAATGAATATTCTATGGAATTAGGTGGGATTAATTTTGACCAAGAGAAATAAGGGTATACTAAGATACGATGCATAGTACTTACTCAAATAACCATGTACATATTCAAACCATGAATATCAAACATTTATGTGAATAAAATTATGAAACATTATGGAACCACTCACTTTAGAATTTATAGCCAAAGCATTTAAGAGTTAGAATAGATTTTTTAAGTGATCATAATAAAAATAATACATATTAGATATATTATATACACATAGATTATAGATATCAAGCTAAATGTGGTCGCTAAAGCAACATTTTCCTACACCTAGTGTCCTAGAAGGCTAAGGCAAGGTGTCATCAAACCAGTTATACATTCATCTATATACCTCAGTTGGAAAATGATTAATGTCACAAGAATCACAAAGGCTGACATGTTAATCAAAATTTAAAACTGTCCTCTAAAAACTCATTAGGAAGGGGTAATAGGTCATATGACATCCAACCCACAATTTGCAATGGGAAATCCTCAAAAGTCTCTTTGAAGAAAGAATGTCCCATTGAGGGATTCAAGAAGATGTATGAGGCCCCACCAATTTGATAGTTGAAGAAGTTTGAATATGGGTTTGTCAATTTTGGCCCTAAGTAGGCAAGGCAACATGGAAGGAGGTGACTCCCTTAGAACAGTTCAAAAGGGAAGGCCACATAAGGTCTTATATAAAGATATAAATCCAAGGACCTCCCTCATAAAAAGAGTTAGACATGTATTGAAAGAAAGTAGACAATGACTCATCTAAATTTTGATAATAAAAAAATAGAACATCTCTTGAATCCCATAATAAATGGAACATCTACAAATGAGGTGATCATCTAACTCAATCTCGTGTATATGGCAAAGCTAGAAGATGTTATTGAAAAGAGAAATGTCCTAATGATTAGTTTCAACTAGATGCTAATGTAAACCCACTTCAAACGCACCAAGGGGGATCTGAAGGGCAACATCTAGTGTTCTTTTGTGTATGAGTTAAACAATAAGACCCCCTCTTATTTGCATGAAGTGTTCCTAGTACAAATCCATCTTAGAGTCAAGGCAATGAAAAGATGAAGTCCATGTACACTTAATTTGTTTTGTATAAATAACCTCTTTATCAACTTGACACAAACATATAATGATGTCATTTACATTGGAGGTGTATGTCACTTGAATTGTGTTACAACTTTAATTGCTCCCACAAAAAAATGTGTTAGTCTCCCTTGTGATGATGCATCAATCCTAATGGAGAATAATCTCACTATTTAAAAGGAATTTAAACACAATGTAACTTTAATAGTGCCCTACTCACCCCTAGCTCACCACTCATGGCAAATTGAGGCTATTTCAAGCATTGATGTGGATAATATCACTTTATTTTCTCTTATGTGTAGTATTCTACATTGACACAATTGGGATTTTTAGCAAACAAAATATTTGTATCAAGGGTTAACTCCTTGTGCATTAGGGCTAAAGAGGTCGAGTCATTATGAGTGATATATTCATTGCAAACTCCTCATGTGGGAGAACACTACAAGCTCCATGTCAACATGAAGTGTAGATATTGTGAGCAATTATGATTGAGGTTTTTCCGATTATCTAGTTGTTCTACATTCGGTTTACTTGGTAATAAGGGAATTACACACAAACACACACCCTTGATACCAATACCTAGTTCTCTAAAAATCAAATGGTCCCAATATTCTTAGTTAGAGGTGAAGGATTCTCCTAAGAGGTTAGTTTGTTGGTTTGAGGCATTCTTTTTGGCCTTGGATACTAAATGGTTAAGGGCTTTAGGAGTTAAGAGTTAAGAGCCAATGGCTTGGAGGCATGGGATTTAGGGTTGAAGGGCTTAAGTGTTAGGGGATTTAGGTGTTTGGGGTTAAGGGGTTAGGTTTTAAGGTGTTAAGGGGTTAGGGGTTAAGGTTTAAGGGTCATGGGTTAAGAGAATAAGGGGTTATTGCTTAGGGGTTCGTGGATTCTAGGTTAGGAGTTAATGGCTTAAGGTTTAATGGGCCAAGGGGTTGATGGGTTATGAGTTATGAGTGTAGTGGTTAAAGGATTATGGCTTGGGGGTTTAGGGGATAGGGAGTTTCGTGGTTATGGGTTAATGTCTTATGGGTTGTGATAATGGGGCCCCTGATCCACTTATCACCACCATCGAGGGTTCCCCTTTCAATTTCTCTTATTGCCTTCCCTTTAGACCCCCTACCCCCTATGACATTAGGTCCTAAGCCCCCTTATCATTCACTAATGCTAGGATTATATATCTTAATAAACCATGCTTAGACATCACACTTCTACCCATCCATGCTACTCTTGTGTCCCCTAGTCCCGTTCAATACACCACAAAATAATCCTCCCACTTTTTTGGTCATATCATTCAACTCATCCTAACATTATGAACCCAACATTTGGCCCCAATGCCCCTACAACCACACCCTTGGGCCACCATAACTAAGGGCTTAAATGAAGTAGGGCTAATGAGTTGTGATAAGGGGTCCCATAATCCCCTTATCACAACTATTGGGGGTTCCCCTATCAACTACAGTTGCTTCATAAAGAACATAAATTCAGAGAAAAAGACAAGTGCTAAGGCATGCTAAGATGTGTCAGGTGCCAGGATGTGGCACTAACACATGCTAGGGAGTGTTAGGCCAAGTGTCAGGAAAACAAAAGGGATAACTAGTTTCAAATGCATGGAAATGAATGAATATAAGTGCGTAATAGGGAGTGTCAGCGATGTCCATGTGTGCTAAGGAGGGAATGACAAGGCATGTTAGGCTATGACAAGGCATGTTAGAGTGTTAGGGAAACATGCCAAGATGTGTCAAGTTTCAAGGTGTGCCAATGCTTGATAAGGAGTGTTAGTGAGTGCTAGGGAAACACAAGGGAGCACTAGGTCAAAATGCATGGAAATGAATGAATAAGAGTGTGCGAGAGGAGTGTCAACGAGTTTTGGGTGTGCTATGGAGGGAGTGGCATGGTATCCTAGTCAGTGTTAAGGCATGCTAAAGTGTTAGGGAAACATGCGTCCGAGATGTGTCAGGTGCCAGGGTGTGCCAATGCGTGCTATGAAGTGTTAGGGGGTGTCAGGGGAACACAAGGGAGCACCAAGTCAAATTAATGTATGGAAATGAATGAATGAGAGATTGTGACAGGAAGTGTCAGTGAGTTCCAGATGTGCTATCGTAGAAGTGACAATGTATGTTAGGCAGTGTTAAGGCATGCTAGAGGCTAGGGTAACAAGCCAATATGTGTCAGGTGCCAAGGTGTGCCAATGTATTACAAGGAGTGTTAGGGAGTGTCAAGGAAACACAAGGGAGCACTAGTTTCAAATGTATTTAAGTGAATGAATAAGAGTGTGTGACAGGGAGTGTCAACGAGTTCTAGGTGTGCTAAGGAGGGAGTCACAAGGTATGCTAGGTAGTGCCAAGGAATGTTAGAGTTCCAGGGTGGCATGCCCAGATGTCAAGTGTCAGGGTGTGTTAATGTGTGTCATTGAGTGTTAGGGAATGCCATGGAAACATGAGGGAGAACTAGTTCAAAATGCATGGAAATGAATAGATAAGAGTGTGTGATAAGGAGTGTCAATGAGTTTCAGGTGTGCTAAGAGTTTTAGGTGTGCTAAGGAGGGAGTCACAAGGTTATATGATAGGTAATGCCAAGGCATGCTAGAGTGTCAGGTCATGTCAGGGAGTGGTAGGGTGTGCTAGGGAGTACCAAAGAATGCTAAGGAATGCAAGGAGTGTTAACACGTGCTACATGGTGCCAAGGGATTGTTATAGGTGCAAGGTGTTATTCCACGTCAAGATGTAAACTATGTTGCATAGTTGTTTTATGGCCACGCTTGGACATGAGCCTTGACTTCCTAACTAGTAACTTGTTAAGTGGGATAAGTTGAAATTGGACATGAGTAGCCTAAGTTGAGTTATAGTCAGTTCTTAGGTGAAGAAGGCATAGTCTATTTGTAGTAATCATAACTTGGCCAAGATTTTGTAGTTGCAGGAGGACTTGGTTGGGTTCCCAAGTCCCAAAAAACATAAGGGTAGTTGTGAAGGCATGATATCTAAGGAGTGTCAGGGCATGCCAAGGAATGAAAAGGCATGATAATGCATGCCAGACAGTGTCAATGCATATTGAGGAGTGTTAGGGAGTGCCAAGGCTATTGAGAAATACAGGGAAAAATAATTAGGTGATTTCTCTTCTTATGATAATTTCTTGTGAATGCTTTTTACTTTTGAAGATGAGGATCTTTTCTTTACTTAGATTATTATAGTGTTCTTATTCATCAAACAACTACCAATGCATAAACAATGAGGAGACCAAATACAAAGAGAATAGGTGATCAGCCAGGGCCAAACCTCTCCAACATGAGAGGAAAACCCAAACAAATTATTCGTCTTATAGAGACTTCAATTGATGAATACCAAGACCATGACCTAGACCCTTGACTCAATGACCTCTCCAAGAACAAGTCACAAGCCTCCTTGATTCAACTTCCTTATTTTTCCTTGAGTGAATGATGATCAAGCTTCTTCCTTCAATAACTCAACTATTCTTCAAATTTCAGATCCCTAGATAAAATCTGTAGTTCTTGGCCCTCCTGCAGAAACCCTAGCATGTGTGGTTGACCAACCTTTTGAACCTTGATCTTCTTCTCTTGGATGGTATGACCTCTTATTATAATTCAATGTATAACCTTGCTTATCTTCTTCCTTGATTCGAATTCTTGGACATCAACAAGACCTTTGACCTTTTCTACAGTAGATAGTTCTTCCTCCCTTCGCACGTGTGGAAGTATTAGCCCTGAATCAAACCCATAAACAACACCAAAATCTTCACTCTTCATTTCCTTATCTTCTCTAGTTATCTTTGCACTTCTTATTGCAGACTTACTTAACTGGATTTGCTTGTCCAAAAATTGAGGCTGAATTTCCCTATATATAGCGTTTCATCCATCGAAATAAGTTGACTCACGATATAGGTAAGCCAACTTGACATTCTGGAAGCATCCTTAGGCTGACAAGGAGAAGAGTCTGTGACAAGGTCTTGGAGGGCTAATAAATTTTCTTTTACAATGGATTACATGCCCAAAATGGGTCTTCAATATTTGACATTGACTTTATGAATTTTATTGCTTGATGACCAAACCTAATAGTTCACAATGGGAGCTTTAACTAAAATTAAAATTCCTTGATCATGAAACCCATGATTCAAACATTACCAAAATAATTTATTTTCTTCTTTACGTCAATTACATAAATTTGCAATTATACATGTCATTATGGAGACCAAACCTAGTTACACTTTTCAATGGGGGCATCACAAGGGGGAACTAGGTCAAAATGCATTGAAATAAATGAATAAGAGTGTGTGTTAAGGAGTGTCAGCAAATTCTAGGTGTCCCAAGGACGAAGTGTGCAAGGAGACGTTCATAATAGGACTTGCAGGAAAAAAGCATATGGTTGCCATAAGGGGCTAGAAAATGCATTTTCAAACAAAAGGAGACTTTGGGTTGCGCACAACATTGTTTTTCCAATGCCTTGGTTGGGTTCCCAAGCCGCAGAAAAGGTAAGTTTGTCTATGAGGGCAAGACAACTACAAAGTGCCAAGGTGTGATAGGGAATGTTAGGAAGTACTAACACATGCTAGACAGTTCCAAGGTATGTTATGCATGCCAAGACATGGCAAGTGCTAAGGCCTACCAAGATATGCCAAGTGCTAGGGTGTGGGGTGAACACATGCTAGGGAATGTTAGGGCCAGGTGTCAAGGAAACACAATGGAGCACTAGTTTCAAATTGATGGAAATTAAGTGTTAATAAGTTCCAAGTGTGCCAAGGAGGGAGTGACAAGATATTCTAGATAGTTCCAAGGCATGCTATATTGGAAGCATAACAAGGTGTTCCAAGTGCCAAGGTGTGTCAATGTGTGCTGAGTGTTGGGGAGGGCCAAGGAAACACAAGGGAACACTAGGTAAAAATTCATCGAAATGAATGAACAAGATTGTGTGACAAGGAGTGTCAGTGAGTTCCAGGTGTGTTATGGAGGGAGTGACATGGTATGCTAGGTAGCACTAGTTTACTGAACTTGACTCATCAAAACTTTCCCTCTAGCTACCCCATTTTCAGTTCAAGGTCTGCAACACTTAGGGTCTTCGATTAGTTGTTCACGACTCCATTTGTGAAAAACTCTTTGGTCTGCCCATTCTTTCCATACTGCTACTCCAAGATGACGATTCTAGGGCTATGTAGGTCACCCTTCTTCTCACTAACTCAATCCTCTACAATACATTAAACTAGGGCTAGTTGGCTATCCCATTTGACTGCTACTTTAGTCCTTAAAAGTTTGCACGTCCTCAAGCCCAATACACCTACCCTTCTACCAGTCTTGTTGTCCTTCACAAGTACATGACTTAGGGCTCTTCTTTGACAGTCACCTAACAACCCTCCAACTATACTAGGAATGCCATCAATTTTCCCAACCACAGTCAATTATTTTATCGATCTAAGGCCCACAACATTTCCCTTATCTATGACTCTTCAAATCTGCCACCTAATAGTGATTCAAGTTCTCTCAAAATCACTATTCTTGTGTACCAAATTCTTTATTGTCCAATCTGTGAACAAATATGAACTACTCCTCTTATCATCCTTCTAACAATTTGTAGATGACTGAACTAGGGTCACAAATCATCCACTAACAGTCCATTGACTAATTGTTTATAGGATGCTTCATATATCTTTCCAAAACTCTAAGAAAAGTCCACCAAAATAAACACTTCTTCATCTTAATCCATTCCTCCTATGGCACATTTCTACTGTTCCATCTTCTACTCAAGTTCCACCTCTTTTGGATCTGTTATCTCCACACATACTTCTACAAACCAAGTTCCAGATGTTAGAAATACTGGGGGGGTGAACCAATATTTCTTTTCAATTGTTATTTTTACTAGTTAGATCACTTATATTTAGAACACAAAATAAACAATGATAGAATGAATAATTTTATTAATTTCTTCTTTACAATAAATCAAGTACAATAATATGTGTAGGGCTCCAACTCTAGATGAGGACATAGATCTTCAATCTCCCAGGCTCCAACCTATAATTGTTGAGCATTGACTTGGAATTCCAAGGCTCAAACCTTGTTAATTTTGAGGCACCAACCTCAAGGGCTCCAACCCTATATCTGGTTCAGGCTCCGACCTGGTTTCTTAAGGACTCTGATCCTATAGGGCTCCAACCCTATCCTTCAAGGCACCAACCTTGTATTTTTGAGGCTCCAACCTCTTAGGCTTCAACCCTTAATTTCACTTTGTCAAGATGTATTTGGTTATACTTCAAGGCTCCCAATGTCTTCTTCAATGAGCCCTTTCAATCTTCATGTAGTTTTCACTTTCGTCTCCACGTCACATCATCAATGACAACCTTGTTCTCTTAGAAGGTGTCACCACTGCTCTTCATCATACCCAAGAAATTTCTCCAAGTCACCTCATGATGTTTAATGCATCATGGTCTTCAAGGGTGTCTCCAAGACTTCTTCAAAGTTCCTTCAATATGTTGCACCAAACCTGCTCCAAAAATTGATCCAAGGATTTCCATGATCCTTAAGGCTCCAAAATAGTATGTTAAGATTCTTCTCCCACACACAAGATTTGTCCACTTCAAGTCTAGTATGTTACTTCAATATGCTCACAAATTTCTCCAAGATCTATTTTGGAAAATGCTTCACTTATCCAATCTACCAATTTCTTCACTGTCATAGGTTCGAGATGAGGGGTTGAGTTTCACAATTGTTTTTCCTCACATTGAGCTTTAATGGTGATTGTTTCAAGGTCTTATTGTCTCCACAGGTCCAAAGCTAAATAAGAGAATATTTTGGTGTCAGAAAACTATCCTCCACTTTAAGATATCTGTGTTTAACCACTAAAGTTTGATGTCTAAGTATAAACATTGCAGGCCATAGAGACTTATCTCTACAAAGTGTGCTTGTAGTTTCCTTAGAATTATCTCATCTAAATCGTCAAGAATGCTTGAAATTCACTTGTCAGATGCCTTTTACTCTATAATAGTTAAAAGGTAGACCTCTGCCACTGCTTTGCAATCACAGGTGGTTTCCATAGTTCTCTATGATTGCCTTCTACAAAAGAAACGCCACAGATTCGAGTTTTTCATATACGAGCAATGCCACAGAAAATGATATTTCTTGAAATTCGATCTCCTTCATAGATATTTTACAAAATGTTGACCTCAGATTTCCTTTGATTGCCTAAAGAATGAGATTTCACACTTCAGATGTGAGTTCCTTGCTTCAGGAAGAAGATCCGAATTTTTTGTCCTTGTTCCATGATTCTTATCTTTTGACTTTTTCGAATTTTATCATCAAGGTAATGAGTATGATTTTGGTATTTATAATAGTTTCAATATATGAAAGAAAACATGTCATTTGGGAAACGAGGGAGCCGACTTTTATTGGTGAAGTCGACCACACACATTTTAATGGCAGCCTTGCGCACGGCATAAATTATTTTCGAGCAGTCTAAGTGTGGGTTTAGCATTGAATATCCCTAACCTCATTTGATAAAACCTCAGCTCTTGGAGCATATAATTTGACCATTTATTTAGTTTTAAGGAGAGCCTTTGTTTCTCGATTTGATAGCCTTTGAGACCATTTTAAAAAATCATGCATGTCATGGAGTAGTTTTCTATGATGTATAAATTTTTTTTAATCTAAATTTTAATTAAATTATTTTAAGACTTAAATTAGTTTAAATTTATTATAAAATTTAGGGTTTGGGTTTAGCTCTTTAAATCGTTAGGATTAGCGTATCATTAGGAGAGAGATTTTAGCGTTAGGGTTTCATAGTCTAGGGTTAGGGTTAATTTTGGAAAGGTTTTGCTCATGCATTTAGGATCTAGGTTTTATACAACATCTAGGGTTAGGGTTTGCTTCTAGGGTACGTTTCATCAACAAGCAATGCTCGATTAGGCTATGGCTTACATTCATGTATCTTAAGGGCTTCATAAGTATTAGGAATTGAATTAATTTTTTAGGGCGACATCATAAAAGGGTTTAAGGCATGTATCATAAGAATATTTGCCATCTTCAACAATGCCATATTGACATCAATGGCAGCCTTGATCAACGCCAGATCTATGGTCTATATTGCAAAGATAAACCTTGCTCGAAGGGTCACGACCCCTCTTCTTCTACGCAGATTTGTCACAGTCTTAAGGGCATACCTTATGGAATGAACATGCTAGGAAACCACCCTAACTAAGGCATTATACTTATATTCTAATTAATTTAGAACAAAGCCTATCCACCCATAACAAAAACAACAACTCTTTCCTCCATAAGAGAGTCTACCTAGCTCATGTGGATCCATAAATTCTTGGCATTTCTTTTACTAAATCTTAACATGAACTTCAGATATCTATAACCCTCAAACTACGGTTACCTCAGTTAATATTACACCCGTGGCTACTTATGTTCTAGACCTCAATTCTAGTGTAGGCCCTCCTCCATTTGTGTTGGTCTTTATCATAGACCTTGTAACCTACTGACCACCATAATATAAGGTCTCATCCCTCTCTACTATTTTAGAATTTGATGCAGCCTTCACACACAAGCACCATCGAAATCACATGCCCAAATTCTCATGAGCCACCTCTCTTGAGCTCAATCTACCAGAAGAGAACCAACAGTATGCCATCCTACTTCCTAGCTCAAACCCATTAAGGTATGTGACATTCTTGTGAACCCTAGATGATGATCTTGCTCTTGGTGGATGATCATGGCCTCCCTTGAGCAACCCTTACTCAACTCTCTAACTTGGCCTACTTTAGGACTACATCTCTCATGGATTACTTGATCAAATGAGCTCCTTCTCACTTAATGTTCCAGCCTTCATATTAATGCCTCCTTAAATAGATTTTCCTAGCTAGGCCTCTTAGGAACCCTCTAGAACTTACAAGTTTTATCCACTTAGACCTTATGAAATATTAATTTTCCTTTTTAATTTTATTTTAGATTTTAAACCCCATCTTGGGTCCAAAACCCCTTCGCTTGGGTTCTTTTCCCACAAAGTCTTTTGTGACCGAACACACACAAACCCAACTCATTAGGCTTGTGGAGTACCTCTCTAGATTCACAATTCAACAACATAGTCTAGTTGTAGTAATCGTAATTTGTTCAAGCTCTTGTAGTCAAGCAAGGACGTGGTTGGGTTCCCAAGTTCCAAGTTAAGTAAGGGTAGTTGTGAGAACATCATAGCTAGGGAGGGTCAAGGCATGACAAGGAATGAAAAGGTGCGCTAACACATGTCAGACAATATAAATACATGTTGAGGAGTGTTAGGGAGTGTTGAGGAATCACAAGGGAGAACTAAGTCAAAATGCATGGAAATGAAAAAGTAAGTGTGCGTGCTATGGAGTGTCAGTGAATTCAAGTGTGCCAAGGATTAAGTGTGTTAGGAGAATTTCATAATAGGATTTTCAAGAGGCAACCCTACGATTGTGATAAGGGGCTTGACAGAACAATTTTAGACGAAGGGAGACTTTGTGCTAGGCATAACACTATTTTTCCTTTAGCTATTATTTTTATATGATATGTGGCACATTTTGGCCAAATGCTCATGTCTTAAACTATTTTAGACAATTGCATATTCTACATTGTTGTTTATAAGTTTTCGGGCACTCGACTTGTGTCATATTATATCATGTGTGTCCTGTGCATCTTATGGTTATTGCAAACTCTTAGTTAATGCTCTATTATTTATATGAACTAGATATACATGTGAAATATTGTCTATGTAAGTTATGTTGCTTAGTTGTTTTATGGCCATGGCTAGATGTGATCCTTGTCTTGGTATGTTCTTAAGTGGGACAAGTTGAGCTTGGAAATGAGTGGTCTAAGATGAGTTATAGGCATTTGTTAGGTGAACAAGGCACAATCTACTTGTAATAGGTGCAATTGGTCAAGTTATTATGGATGAAGCAGGCCAATGTCACATGAGCTGCAGTCACTAAGGACTTTATTGGGTTCCCAAGTCGCGAAAAAATGTAAGGCTAGTTCTGTGGGTGTCAATGCCAAGGCATGCTAAGGAATGCTAACATGTGCTAGATAATGCGAAGGCATGTCAAATATGCTAAGATGTGCCAAGTGCTAAGGCACGCCAAGATGTGTAAGGGTGTCACAATACATGCCAAGGATTGTCAAGGTAACAAAAAGGAGAAACAAGTTAAACTTCAAGGAAATAAACACATAAGAGGGTTAATAGGTCATAAATTTACCTTTTCCAAGAGGTTCATTCTAGGCACACCAACACTAGGTACCAATATGTGCCAAATGCCAAGTGTTAGTGCATTCTAAGTGCCAAATACTCCTTTGTTACTTCTCATCTGCTTTCCAATATTTGATATTAAATAACTTTAATATTTAACCATGCCAAAGCATACCAAGGCATCTCAATGAAAAATAAACATGATAATACTTTCCAAGTGCCAAAACGTGCCAAGTGCTAATGTGTGTTAAGGAGTTATACACATGTTATGAAGTGGCAAGGCATGTCGAAGAGTGCTAAGGTGCACCAGGGAGTGCTAATATATGCTAAGGAGTGTTAGGGAGTACTAGGGAAACACAAGGGAGAACTAGGTCAAAATGCATGGAAGTGAATGAATATGAGGGTGTTCTAGGGAGTGTCAACGAGTGTTAGATGGCATGCCAAGGAGGGAGTGACAAGGTATGGTAAGCACTAGTAAGGCATGCTAGGGAATATCATGGCATGTTAAGAAGTGTCAGAGTGTGCTAGGGATATCTAGTGTGTGTTAACATGTGACAAAGAGTGCCAAGGCATGTCAAGACATGACAAATGCTCCATAAACCCACTTCCACAAACCCTGTTGGTGGATGCTCCATAAAAAAATAGAAATAAAAAATAAAAAATAAAAAAATAAAGTATGACCATAGCTCCATGAGTCGAAAAAGTCTTCTAGGTTGTTCCTCCTTCATTAGTCATATCTCCATAAAATATGCAAATATCTTTAAATAGGTGTCTCTAGTATTTGGTTATGTTTGTTAAAAAATCTTCTTATTCCTGCTTCTCCATATGCCCCACAAAATATAGAAAGGCAAGGACCAATATGTCTTGAAACGTTCAAACCATTGAGTGAGACATCTCTAAATGGAAACCATTTCCATATTACATGTATTTTAAGTGTTTGAAGAACCCCAATCCATACCGAGATCTCAAAAGGACATGTTAGAAATAGATGTTCCACGTATTCTAAATCTTCTTTGTATAAAGAGCATCTTCCAAGATCCTGAAAGCCCCTTTTACGGATATTAACCCAAGTTAAAATGTTATTGTAGACCACCAACCACATAAAACATTTTAACTTGAGAGGTATATCCCATCTCCATGTGTTATGAAACCAAAAAGAATTATCATTCAAGCCACATCCATGAGAAATATGTCTATAAATATCCTTAACCGAGATCTACTCATTATACATAACACCTTCCCATTTTAGCTTTTCTTTCTTCTCAGTGAGTTTTAAACCTGTTAGACTTAATTGTGTTGTGAAACATGCCCATTCCACAATTAGATCCTCTAGAAATCCAAGTTCAAATGCATTAAGCCAATAACTTGTAACATAAGAAGATCCTCAATCACAAGAGATTTAGTTCATAAGGTAAAGCCTTTTCTTATGTAAATGCTCAAGGATGTGAATAGAAAGAGTATGTATTCCTTCCACTCCTTTGATATCATCTAGTACTATTTCTATCCTATTCCCCCTTCCAACCTCCCATCTCAGATTTTGTAGTAGCCAATATTTGTTTCTCATCATGCTTCTCTGTATATAAGATTCCACCTTCTCCTTTGGAGCCGCCTCTTTAATCCATTCCTTAAGCTATCTATTTTTTAGATATTTCTCTTTAATAACCTATTATCAAATACCTTTGACCTGGAAAGTTTTCCATAATTTCTTGACAATTAAAGCCTTACTAAAACATTATGTGTCCTTTATACCCCACCCTCAATCCTTCTCATGTCTCACAAGAACCTATAAATAGACCAAAAGTATCTTATTTGTGGATTTAGGCCTAGCCCAAAGGAACCTAGCTATAATAACATCAATTCTTTTGGTCTAAAGATACTGAGACGGGGAAGATACTGAGGTTTGAGCCCTCTAATTGCAATGAAATCACCTCCTCCCCATTTGTCATGAAATTCTTTGAAGATGTCAATTGTTTACGGTTTTGTCAAAGAGTGAAGGAAGTAGGTTACCATGAGCATCTCACGGGTATATTTTCCCTCACCTTGAAGGAAGACAAGATCACCATTGTAGGGACTGATTTCATGTTTTCAGTGGATGCCATCTCTCAAACTACAAGCATACCAAACCATGGTGAAAAATGGTTCAAAGGCATGAACCTAGACCTAGAAGAGTACAAGCCCTACCTGAAATCAAAATACAAAGGAGATCACTCACATGTTTTCCCATTCAGATACTTGTTGGAGAGATATGCACCAATGATGAAGGTTGTCATGAAGTTCTTCACATGTGAGGGCAGATTTTCCAGGCTATATCAATACCACATAAGACTTCTCATGCACTATACAGCTGTTAAGTCTCTAAATTTGTCCAGCTACTTGTATATGAGCCTAACCAAAATTTCTGAAAGGGTGCAATTGAAAGGCATAGTGCATTATCCCAACCTCTTTCACCATATCCTGATAAAGGTTATAGTACCCCATCAGTTGAAAGAGAAGAACATGACATGGGAAACCTTCATTGAGGTAGCCTTCAAAACGCATATAACCAATTCACAAGCCAACACCAAACCATGTCAGTACAACCCATGGAGGTGAGGTCATTAAGCAAGCACGATGAGCCTAAATTTTTCAAAACCCACCTGAGCCTAACTATCTAGCCTAAAATCCTTTACATTCCAGTCAAGTCTTGGCTGTAATTTCATATAGAGAGAACTCTCTAGTTTGGTAGGGCTAGCTACCAAACTAAAATCTTGGTTTGTGGTTACCTTCGTCAATTTCCTCATCAACATGGGACATTGTGGAGGATAACAAAGGGCGTGACAACTAGGGAGTGCCAAGATGTTCTAGTGAATGTAAGGTTCCCAAGTCATGGAAAAATGTAATGTTATTTGTGAGGACATGACTACCAAGGTGTGTTAGGGAATTCTAGGGCATGATAACATGTGTCAGATAGTACGAAGACATGTCAAACAAGCTAAGATGTGCCAAGTGCTAAGGCATGCCAAGATGTACAAGGGTGTGACAATGCATGCCAAGGACTGTTAAGGCAACAAAAAGGAGGAACAAGTTAAACTACAAGGAAATGAGCACATAATGGGGTTATTAATTCATCAATTTACCTTTTCCATGAGGGGCATGCTAGGCACACCAACACTAGCTGCTAATATGTGCCAAGTGTCAATGCATTCTAAGTGCCAAATCTTCCTTTGTTTCTTCTCATATAGTTTCCAATAATTGATCTCAAATAACTTTAATATTAAACCATGCCAAAGCATACCAAATCATCTCAACGCATGCCAAACATGATAAGACTTTCCAAGTGCCAATGTGCATCAGGGAGTGTGATGCATGCTATGAAGTGGCAGAGCATATCGAATAGTGCTAAGGTGTGCTAGAGAGTGACAATGAATGTTGAGGAGTGTTAGGGAGTACTAGGACAACACAAGGGAGCACTAGGTCAAAATGCATGGAAGTGAATGAATATGAGGGTGTTTTGTAGCTTCATGTTCCGGATTATCCACAGTTTCCAGTTCAGTTTGTCGACGTTTCGAACCCCAACGGGGGTCCATCATCAGGACACTTCTGAAAGATAGAAATGAAATGAAAGAAAGATGAAAGATGATGAGAGAAGGAGCGGGAACCTGCTTATAAATACACAAAGGAACCCTAAAATGAGAGCCGACACTACTTTCCAATATTTCAAGAAATTAATTTATTTTTATTTGATATTTAATTTATTTTTATTATTAAGATTAATTAATCCATTAATTAATAAAATTATTATTATTAATATGATTATTATTATTAATGTAATTAATAGATATAATTAATTATAATATTAATTAAAATGATAAAATTATTAATACCTAATCTAATGGCATAATAATCATTTTAATTGTTTTAATTGTTTTTTTATTTTTATCTCATTATTATTTTTATATTATTATTTCTATTTATTTTTACTTTCCTTTCCTTTAAACTACCATTTAATAAAACCCTAATCCCCTTATTCTATAAACTAATTAATAATCATAATTTTATTTTATTATATTTATATTACTTTTATTATATTAATTATAAACCTAAACCCCTATTCTATTTTTATTTTACCAATGTTTAATCAGATTTCATTTTATTTTAATATACATTAAAATTAAATTAAGCCCTTAATTTAATTTTAATTTAATAATTAGGCCCTTAATTTAATTTAATTAATATTTTATTTTAATATTTTTATAATAATTTAGTAAGCCTCTTTTCTATAAATATAATTAATTGATTATTATTTTTATTATAATAATTTTAAAAACCTAAACCCTAACTTATTTTATTTTACTATTGTTAATCAGATTCATTTTTATTTTAATTTAAATTAAGCCTTTAATTAAATTAATTTAATTAATTAAATTTAATTTAATTAATAATTAATTATAATTAATTAATATATAATTAATTAAATAAAATTAAAATTAAAAGATTTGCGATGATTAATTAATTATTAGATAGAACTTCTGATCGGAAGGTCTATTGATCTTGAGCTTCCAAGGGCTTCGAGGGGGTAATTCGTCTTATCAGGGGAAACCAGTTCCCACTGATTTCACTTCCATTGTCCCTGTTGAGGTTCCGAGGGAATTTCATAATTTCAATGGCCTCTCTCATTTTCCTTTTATGATAATTGTCCTCCCTTGCAATTAGCTTGGCGTCTTCCAAACACATGTGATGTTTGGTCTTGGATGAGTGCTCTGCAAGGGCCGACGTACGAGATCTGTTATTCTTTATGTCAGTTGCGTGTTCTTTAAGCCTTACTTTCAGCTCCCACAGAGGCTTGAAAACCAACAATATGAGGGTGTGTCAGGGAGTGTCAATGAGTGCTACTTCTCATGCCAAGGAGAGAGTGACAAGGTATGCTAAGCACGGGTAAGGCATGCTAGGGAATATCAGGGAATGTCAATATGTGCTAGAGTGTGCTAGGTAGTTCTGAGGTGTGATAGCACGTGCCAAATAGTGCCAAGGCATGCCAGGTGCTAAGACATGCTAGGGTGTGCAGGGTGCTAGAGTATGCCAATATGCGTCAAGGAGTTTCAAGGCAACAAAAGGAATAACCAAGCTAAAATCCAAGGAAATGAAAACATAAGAGGGTTAATAAGTTGGGACTTTAACTTTTTCAAAAGGGCCATTCTATGCACATTAATAATATGTTCCAATACATGCCAAGTGCCAATGTGTGCCAAGTGCTAATGTTTGTCAATGCAATATTATGCCAAGGTGTTCCAGGGCATGCCAACACATGATAGGGGAGTGTTATGCTATGCTAGGGAATGCCAACATGTGCTTGGGCATCCTACTCATGGCAAGATGTTCTAGGTACAAAGATCTTCCAAGTAAAATTATGTTCCAAGACATGCGAGGTGTCCAGGAATATTTTTTTTAAATCTATCTACAACAACATAGATTTAATCACTACCTCTATGTTTTCTTGGCAATCCTAACACAAAATCCATGCATCATGAGTCCCATGGTCTCTTTTTATTTAAAATGACGGATATTAAGCTGCATTCTAAATTCTCCCTTTGGCATACTAAAATATTCTACATTTTTCAAAAGGCCTTTTCACATCAGTCTACATATTTTGCCAAAAGTTTAAAAATAAAAACATTTAATTGAGCAAAGACTGTGTCATGGAAAAAATGTCCTAATAGTCCTCCACTATTCTTTTCATCTATCAAAATCTCCCTCATTGAACATATGAGTATGCATAATTTATTATCTTTAAATTATATTCCCTCTTGTATCATTTAGTCCAACCATGAAGTTCTATTGTGCTTACTATATTTTCATAGGTTGAATGTTTACTTGGAATTCATGTAAAATTAAATCAATTTTGCCTAATGCATTTTCTACTCTATTTGATTTACCACTTGTATGCTTGATAAAAAATGTGAAATTTTGCAAGAATTCAACCCATTTATCCTTCCTTTGATTTAACTTTGGTTGACTATAGATAAATGGTAAAGCATCATTGTCAGTAAAAAGAACAAATTCTTTAGGTATGAGGTAATGTCTCCATTACTTTAGTGATTGATTAATGGCATAGAACTCTTTATCATGTGAGTATTTATGTTTTTATTCATTCAAGTTTTCCCTAAAATAAATAATTGGTCTCTCTTCTTGGTTTAAATCAGCTCCTATTGTAGTTCCACTGGCATGAGGTTTCAACTTTTAAAAACTTATTAAAGTCTAGTAAAGATAAAATAGGTTGTTCTATAATATTCTACTTTAACAATTGAATATTTTTGTCCACTACTTCCTTCCATTTAAATGGATACTTTTATTTCCTTAATAGTCAACACAATTTGAGCACAAATACTACCGATGTACCCACTCTTCAAATTGACTTTTTTTAAATACTTAAAACCACTCAAACAATATATCAAATCATCAATATGAGGTAATGGAAATTTGTACTTGTTGGCTTGAGGGGTTTTAACCCAGGTTCAGAATTAGTTGCGCTAACCAACAAAACCATTTATCATCGGCCCTTTTGGTAGTGATCTGCTCGTGCAGACTGCAGTCTCACCCGAGGCGACATTGGGGGATGCTGGAACTAGGTATCCTCATCCAGAAGGATATGGAGTCTAGATCTTGACTTAATCTGACTTACTTACAGATTTATTACTATGCTACACGATCTTACTTAATATTATATTGAATCCGATCTATTCATACAAAAAGACTCCTTCCCGGATCTAAAACTTTATCCACTGTACATAAACCAATGGATTTTAACTGTAATTAACTATAACTGCATTCATATATGAATTATGATCTTAACTTTTATTGCGTAACACAAAAGTAAATAGTAATCGCATAAAGTACAAAATGTAATTACATAGATCTTCCTTCAAAATCTTTTGTATTATCTTCAAATATTCATAATTACAATCTTTCTTGCCCTATGCACACAGTTGCAGTGGCATGCGCACACAGTTGTAGACTTACCAAGGTCTCCATGCACACAACTGCAGGAGCATTCCCCTTCACTCTAACACAGAAAGATATGACAACTACAGATAAAACATCAAAACGTATCCATGAAGGAATGACGTTTCACTTACTAAGATAACCCTTTATATATCTTTTCCTCTTACAATACCATGGTCCGCAAACCATGGGCGGAGCTCAAAAAATACAAATTAATCCCATCCTTTTACAAAATAAGGGGCTTTGACTTGCCCTAAAGCCCCTATGACTCCTAAAACACTGCGTAAATCACATTCCTCTCCTCAAAATGTGAGATCTATACAAAAAATTGACCTAGGGGTACCCTACTCAATAGGCCCCCAACACAAACATGTGACTTGTCCTGAGTCACTCAACTGGTATGTCCCGAATCTTTACTTTAAGACCGATGTATGTATCCTTCTATTAACTATGCTAGACCTGCCAAAATGTAAGGGGATCTCCCCAATAAGAAGTCCCAATTAGACCTCAGACCGTTTGTTGTAGGAGTCCCAACAGTGGGTCGTACGGTAATTCCTTAATCTCAATTTCGCATAGAGGAAAGTAAGATAACTATGTTGGTAGCAAGGGTGTGACAGCTGCAGCGAGAAAAGGAAGTTGCATGAGAGGTTCTAACGCATGGGGGTTGAGATGAGTGCATGCCTTGGAAAATTGTAATAGTATTCGGCTTGGAAGGGAACACACAAGCGAAAATGCATCACAAGATGGAAAGAAAGTTAACGAGAAATCCAAAGTGATGGTTAAACCAACATCACATTTCAGAAAGATTCATACATACTTATATAGAATAGTCCATACATGCATGCACAAGCAAACAATACATATATCATTTAGAATAAATCAGATAGCATAGAATACAATACAACATATGCATTAAACGTGTTGGCTCTGTTATATTAAGTGTAAGTTCCAGTGATACAATACATCCATGTCCAACCACTAGTTCCAATATTGGAACCTTACAGCCACAACTACCTGCTCCTCCAAAGAGATGTACTAGCTCTGTGCAGTGGAGAAGCCAAGGCTCATTACAATATTGTCTATGCTTTCTCTAAGATACTCCTATCGAAGCTTCGCTGACCAAAAGCCTTTACAATGAGTTATGAGGTTTTATTTATAGCAAAGGGTGGGGTGACCCTTGACAATGCCCTTTGTGACAGTTCATCTACCCTCATGACTCTTCATCTACTCTATGACTATTACATCCAACTATTGACACTTGAACTTCCACTTGAAAATACATTACATTACAATGCATATGTGTCGATGTGTGAAAAATGGCTTGAGTAAGCAATGCAAGAGATCATTGATGTTGGGTTGTGTTATATTCTTTCCACGACTAGCCGCCCTAGTTAACCGGGGGGTTAGAGGGGGGAAAAACCCCCTTCGTTGCGTCGATTGCGCAGCGGGGGGGTCACAGGGGGGCGGTAGCCGTTTGAGGAGGATGGGTATCCCCCCTCTATGGGGTGCAGAGCAACGCCCCAGAGAAAATTTTTTGGACCCTATATTCGATGGGGCAAACCTACCTATGGTTTTGTGTATGGTTTTTGCACATGGTTTTGGGCGTGATGGTTTTTGGTCCATGGTATTGGATGCTTTGGCATGTATATATATGTATTGTAACATTCAAAGGAACATAATGAAAAATCAAGCTGGTAGTCTCGATTTTGGGATCCAGAGGAAAATCTCTATGTATATGTGTTCTATGTGTTATGCTCTCACATTGTTTATTTTCTGTTCTTAGAATTCATATGCAAGTAATTTATGTACGGGGTTAAAACCTACATATGGTATCAGAGTTGTTTTGGCTTCTAGGGGATGCCTTTGTTGCTGAGGGATTTCGCTCGGGCCTGTGTCAGTGGGAGATCTACGGGATCGATTTTGGTGGTGAAAGAAGATGGCAAGTAGTGAAAAGATAAAGATCGAGAAATTTAATGGTCAGAGTTTTGAGTTATGGGAACTCAAGATGGAGGATCTATTGGTAGATAAAGGTTAGTGGATCGCAGTAGATCTGGGTACTAAACCAACGGGAGTGTCCGATGAAGAATGGAAGAAGTTGGATCGGAAGGCAAAAAGCACAATATGATTGTGTGTCTCAGATTCAGTATTGCTGAATGTATCGGGGTAAACTACAGCTAAGGCTTTGTGGGTCGAGTTAGCAACTTTGTACCAATCCAAGTCTCTGGTGAATAAACTGTTCCTATGAAAAAAGATGTATAGCCTGAAGATGAAAGATGGAGAGTCAGTTCCAGAGCATTTGAATGCATTTAATACTGTGGTAAGTCAGTTATTATCTGTTGATATTAAAATTTCAGATGGAGATAAGTTCATCAGTTTGTTGTGTTCTCTACTAGATTCGTGGGATAGTCTAGTTATTGCAATAGGTAGCAATGAAAATACCTTGTAGTTTGATGAAGTAGTCTTATCCTTCCTTATGGAGGAGATGAGACGGAAAAATATGGAGAGCCAGAATGGTGAGAGCTAGAACGGTCCCAGAACATAAACAAAAATAAGTCATCAAGTGGGAGATCTAACTCTAGAGGGAGATCTAAATCTCCAGGAAAATCTGTAAAGGTGGTGTGCTAGAAATGCAGAAAGGAAGGGCACTACAAAAGGGAATGTAAATCTAAATCTCCTGACAAAGGAAAGGGATCTAATGATTCTCCTTTTGCAGAGGTGAAAACCACCTCAGATGAAGGTGGGGATGTGTACTTGGCTTCTTCAAGTACACATGTAGATCATGAGGCATGGTGGATTGACTCAGGTGCATCCTTTCACTTCACTCCCCATAGAGAGTGGTTTTATGAGTATGAGAAATATGATGGTGGTGATGTCTTCTTGGGGGATGACAGGAAAGCTAGAATCGTTGGTCGTGGAAAATTCAAGTTGAAGTTGCAAGGTGGAAGGATTAGAACACTTCCGGGTGTTCTGCATATTCCTGCATTAGCCTAAAATCTGATTTTTGTACGCAAGCTAGATGATGCAGGTGTAAAAATAGTGTTCAAGAAAGATACCTGCAAGATGGTTCAGGGAGAACTGGTATTGATGCGGAGAGTTCGGATTGGAACTTTGTGCAAGCTGCAAGGTAGCAATATTATTGATGGGTGCAATAGTTCTGTGGTTCTTGAAAGTGGAGCAGAAAATCTAGTGGTCTCTGGAGAAAAGACCATGTTATGGCATCAAAGGCTTGGACATATTGGAGAGAAGGGCCTTCAAATACTTCATGGTAAAGGTATGGTAGAAAGTATGATTAATAGCTCTCTCGATTTTGATTTTTGTGAAAATTGTGTATATGGGAAGAAGAATCGGGTGAGTTTCCCCTCTGGTGGTAAGGGGGCGAAACAAATATTAGTGCTTGTGCATAGTGACATGTTTGGACCTGTGAAGGTTCCATCACTAGGTAATTATGTGTACTATGTATCATTTATAGATGACTTCTCAAGGAATACATGGATATATTTCCTCAAGAATAAATATGAAGTCTTTGACAGGTTTAAATAATTTAAGGCTCTAGTGGAAAACCATACAGAGAAGAAGATAAAGGTGTTGAGGATAGATAACGGTGGAGAGTTTTGCAGCAAGGAATTTGAAGATTCTGTAAGAATTGTGGTATAGCACGACAAAAGACTACTCCATATACACCTGAGCAAAATGGAGTTGCAGAAAGAATGAACAAGACGTTGATGGAAAGTGCAAGAAGCATGCTCAGTGGTGTCAGGTTAGGACAAGAATCCTGGGTAGAGGCAGTGGATACAACGTGTTACCTGGTCAATAGATCACCTTCATCAGCGTTAGAGGATAAGACTCCACAAGAGGTATGGACTGGTAAGAAACCCTCTCTTTCACATCTGAGGGTATTTGGATGTGATGCATATGTACATGTTCCAAAGGAGAAAATAACAAAGTTGGATAGTAAATATAAAAAGTGCATCTTTATTAGGATGGTTTAAAGGGTTATAAGATTTGGAACCCAGTAACAAGGAAGGTTCTGTGCAATCGAGATGTGATGTTCAAAGAGGTGAAAAATGTTATTAAACATGAAGTCCCATCAAAGGAACCTGAGAAGATAGAGTTTGAGCTAAAGGGGGAAGAATCAAACTCTACAACAGAGGAGGAATCAGAAGATGAAGAGCCACAAACTTTGATTGTGAGAAGATCATTTCGAGAAAGAAAGCAGCCAGAAAGGTATAGTCCATCTGCTTTATGTTCAAATTTTGAAAATCATTTACTAATGATGATCCCAGAACTGTGAAGGAAGCAGTAGATTCAAAGGATGGAAAACTCTGGAAAGAGGCCATGGTTGATGAAATGGCATCTTTGCACAAAAATGAGGCTTGGGATCTGGTGGAGTTTTCGGCTAGAAGGAAACCCATTGGCAGCAAATGGGTGTTCAAGAAGAAGACAAATGTAGAAGGAAAGGTGGAGAAATACAAAGCTCGGTTGGTAGCAAAAGGTTATTCCCAGGTGCCAAGAATTGATTTTGGTGATAACTTTTCAACTGTTGCCAAGGTAACTTCTATTATATTACTTTTATCTATTGTTGTTACTTTTGATTTTGAGGTAGAACAGATGGATGTGAAGACAGAATTTCTCCACGGGGATCTGGAAGAGGAGATCTACATGAAGCAACCTGAAGACTTTGCGGTGAAGGGTAAGAAAGAACCCGTATGCAAGTTAAATAAGTCTTTGTATGGGCTAAATCAGTCACCAAGGATGTGGTATCAGAAATTTGATACATTTATACGGGGACTTGGCTTCACTAGAAGCAAAGTAGATCACTATGTGTATTTTAAATTAATAGGTGACTGTGTTATTTATCTGGTCTTCTATGTGGATGACATGTTTTTGGTTGGATATGACAAAGAAATTATCCATGATTTGAAGGCCCAATTTTCCTCCAAATTCGACATGAAAGATCTTGGTGCTGCAAACTATATTTTGGGCATGGAAATTAAAAGAGATCGGGAAAAGAGGAAGCTCTGGTTAAACCAGAGGAAGTATGTCGAGACAATATTGCAGAGGTTTAATATGCAGGATAGTAAACCGGTGAAGGTTCTTATTCCTGTAGGTGTAAAGTTATCTGCTGAACAGTGTCCCAAGACACAAGAAGAGGAAGAGGACATGTCCCGTGTTCCATATGCAAGTGTAGTTGGTAGCCTGATGTATGTGATGGTCTGTACTAGACCATACATTACACATGTAGTGGGAGTATTGAGCATTTTTTAGTCAAAACCAGGGAAAGAGCATTGGACAGCAATGAAGTGAGTTTTTAGGTATTTGCATGGCATTGGTGATTATGGTTTGTGCTATCATGGAAGACCAGGATTAGACATAATTTTGGATATTCGTGGCTTTGTTGATGCAGACTGGGCTAGAGATCTAGATCAGAGAACATCTACAAGTGGTTATGTGTTTAACCTATTTGGAGGTGCAGTTAGTTGGATGAGTAAGAAACAATCCGTAGTGGCACTATCAACTACAGAAGTAGAATACATGGTAGCCATTCATGCAAGCAAGGAAGCAGTTTGGTTGCTGAGATTGTGTTCAAGTATGGGGTTAGTACAAGGAGCTATAAGGAAATATTGTGACAGCCAAAGTGCAATTTTCTTGGAAAATAACCCTGCTTACCATTAAAAGACAAAGCACATTGATGTTCAGTGTCAGTTTGTGAGGGATATGATAGAAGACAAAAGGGTGTTACTCGTAAAGGTGGACATTTTGAAGAATACTGCAGATGCATTGACAAAATTTGTGAGATATGAGAAGTTCTCTTGGTGTAGAGAAACAATGGGCATTGTAAGGTTGGATAAATGACTAAGCTCTCCTATGCCCCCTGTGGAAAGAAAACAACAAGTGGTAGAATGTTGGGTCGTGTTATATTCTTTCCATGACTAGCTCACCTAGTTAACTAGGGGGTTAGAGGGGGGGAGGAGCCCCCCCTTCGTTGCACTGATTGCACAATGGGGGGTCACAGGGGGTTTGAGGGGGGTAGGTATCCCCCCCTATGGGGTCTAGGGCAGTGCCCTAGGGAAAAAAATTTGGACCCTATATTAGGTGGGGTGAACCTACCTATGGTTTTGTGCATGGTTTCTGCACATGGTTTTGGGCACAATGGTTTTCGATCCATGGTATTGGATGCTTCAGCATGTATATATATGTATTGTAACATTGAAAGAAACATAATGAAAAATCAAGCTGGTAGTCTCGGTTTTGGGATCTAGGGGAAAATCTATGAGTATATGTGTTTTATGTGTTATGCTCTCGCATTGTTTATTTTCTGTTCTTAAAATTCGTATGCAGGTAATTTATGTCCAGGGTTAAAACCTACAACTAACGCTCGGTACATTATGATGACACCAAATCTTTAACACGCTTGTGATGGTGAAGGTGGTGAGCTAATGCCAATATTGGTCATCCGTGATGGCGTGCATGTGCTCCATGGTGACATCTTGCTGAAGACAACTCTTGCGTCCATTACATTCGGGTGCATTGGTATGGCTTCTCCATCCAACTCGTCTACTAGCATGTGCATGGTCTTCTTGGGTGTGGTCAAACTGGTAACACACTAACGCATAATGTCTATGCTAATATTCCAATGTGTGTTGATGGTCATGCATATCAACTATCAACTACATGTTCAACTCGAGTTGGACTTGCTTCTTGTCTTTGCCTTGGTGAGTGTGCTGAATGGGTTGGATCGCATGTGTGCGTATAATGACATGCATGTTGTTGAATCCCTTGCATGCGATCAACAACACTACTCACCATGTCTGCTCTCTGCTAGCTGCTGGGATGGATCTATAACTTGTACAGGCATAGTTTCATCAGTGAGTTCATGTTGCGCCCCTTGCTGTTCCTATTCTTGCTACAACTCATTCTCTTGTCTGTGCAGCTTATGTTCTTCCTTGAGTTGTTGCTTTAGCACATGCAAATCCTTCTTTGTTCCATTCTCTTTCTTCGTGCAATCTTCATGTCGCATCACCTCATAGCCGGAGTCTACAAAGTTTCTTTAATCATCAGTGGATCCGCTTGAGCTTGCAACTTTGTTCCACTTCTATGTTTTCAACAACCTTACTCATGCATTCGTTGCATCTAGTATGTTGTCGTACATGATGTTGCTCATTGTGATGTTTCAGCCATCACATCTTGATGTCCTTGCCTATGAACAACTTGATATCTTCATGAGTAGGAAAGCTCATAGACACTTGATCGACTGCATCCCCAAGTGTGCTTTGAACATGTCTTTGACTCTTCTCTCCTACAAACCATTGTACATGTGTTGTTGAGAGGAAAATGATCACTCGCAATACCTAGAGACATGGCAACACTCATGGAAAGCAATATGTCATTCAAAAACCAAAATGAACTTGAGAATTGACTTGCGACATACCTGTGTGACTGGTCATGAAGGTCGCGCAATTTCGGCCAGTAGGTCGGGAGACTAAGTGCCAAAACTACCCAAGGCATAGTTTGGGCTATTGGGAGGCTAACTGACTGCTAGAACTGTGAAATGCACAGTCTAGTTTGGCTACTGACTGCTGGAATTGTGCAATGTGCAATCTCAGCTAGAAATGGTTGCAAGCTCAGTGACTTCATTGTGCAATTCTCTAGGCTAGCAGTCACCATCCCTTCGGTTTTCGCAAAGCAAGCCTGGAGAAAAACTCCTGGGCAGAAATGCACATTTCTAGAGAGGAAGATAGAGCCTTCCTTCCCAAGATTGTGCAATGCTACCTTGGTGAGGCAGAGTCCAGGCTAAGGCTAAGCATAAGAGAATGATTGTGCATGAAAACGGTGAATGACAGATTCAGGAAAAGGAACAACATGCATGTGGGTGAGGTGAGTCGCCGAATTGGTGACTATTTGTGAAAAACAGTTTCATGCATGCGACAACAGTGAGATGTTAATGAAAACTGAAATAGTGCTTGGACAAGCTAGTATGTATCAAAACGACAACAAGCACTCACTGAAATAAAGTAGATAGCATTCATACGAAGAGAAACACAAAAATTCCAGAAATGCAACACAAGACATGGAAAGTGGGCTTACCCCAAAACAACTTAGTTGCATGTGCCAACAGCTCCTAGATGCGATGTGGGATGTTAGAGATGCAAGGTTGATGTAAGAAATGAGCTCTAAGGCATCCGGTTGATGAGCATGCCACAAATCTAGTGAAAGTGACACTTGGTGGGAGGTTTCTGAAATGATCCTTACATGTAACCTCCAACTACCAAAAATAGATCCCTGAAACTAGGGATGCCTTTGCATGCTACCTTGGGAGAAGCACCCCATGCATGCAAGTTTGTTTTTCTTGGTCCCAGAGGGAACCGGTCAACTCAATTGCACATGTAAGAGGTTGCTCAACTGCTGGAAGAAAATGCGCATTTTTGGATGGGAGATGGGTTGGCTGCTCAAAAGATTTACACAATTTCGAGGCAGAGCAGCTAACTGCTACCTAGATTTGTACAAAATTGGGGTTGAGCAACGCAGCTGGAAAGGATTGCGCAAATTTCTGGATGATGCTTGCTCAGCAGAATTGCACAATTCTGGCGCCCAACAGGCTGCTAGTCAAGATTGCACAATTTCTGTAGGGAAGGTTGGTTGCCCTCCAAATTTGCGAGAATTCTTGAAGGAGTTGCTCCTCTTGTTGTTGGACCAATTCTAGATGAATAGCCTATGAGGGGAATGCATCAAGGTTTGATCAACAAGCTATCTTTCTGCAACAAAATCACTGGAGCTTGTGTACTTGACGAAGCAAGACATGTTGTGAAGGTTGGTAGGGAGGCTCCAAAATGAAGCTAAGACAAAATTTTGGAGGGTGGTTATAGCCGCTACAATAGATTCAAAGGTTGAAGTGTCTCTACGCACTGCGTGGCAGCATGTCGTACCTCCTCTACTAGATTCTCTGTCGCCACCCTTGTTGTCACCAGACCGATGGTTCTTTATGTCTGTCTTATGATATTCAGCTTACTCTCCACTACTTATGAGAGTTGAATGGCTTCATCGACCCATGGCTACGTCTATGATGAAATAATATGCTCCTTTCATTGCAGCCCATCGATCTGTCCCTGCAAAACTTTTCCCTCTTGGAGACGGGTAAACCCTTGCGCAAGTGCTAGCGTCTACACCATCACTTTGATTTCATCAAAATGTTGTTGCTTTTCATGAATCTCTGCCTCTATCTTCTGTACATGAGGTTCCTCATGCAGCGAGGCTCATATCTCCATAGTGTCTTCGAAGATCTGGCTACAATCCTTGACTGTAGTGGCTATATTCTCCATAACAACCTTGATATTTGCTTTGTGTTGCTAGCGAACCTTTGGTGGAGTTACCAGCTGCAGCCTCATCTTCGATCTGCATTTCCAACTCGAATTTGATGTTGTCGACTTCTTCCTTTGGTTATTTTATGGTTGTTGCAAGCTTCTAAAGCTTCCCTTTAGGAGATTCCTCTGTCTGGTTCTGGAGCTCCGGTAGATCGTTGCAAGCTTTGGTGATGGCCTCTTCTAGCTAATGTCTGTGCGTAGCTACCTCATCTTGATCCTTGATGGCCTGATTCTTATCCTCGAAAATCTATCAATTGTCAATTTTGACTTCTTTAATGACCAATAGAGCACGCTACTCCTTATTCCTTATTTCATCAATGACTCCTTGATGTAATTCGTGCAAGGTGTGAATGGGGAGCGCCGCAAGATTCATACTCATATTTTTCTAGTGATGCGCGTGCTCCTGATCTTCAGTAGTCTCAAAATGTAGAGCATCGTCTGGTAGTTGCATAGCCTGAAGCTCGAATGTGATTATTGGTGTCTGTGGGTTACCTGTAGTTGTTCTTGATGGTACCGCACTTACTTGAACCACGCTCGCTTGAACCGCACTCGCCTAAACCTCCAGCTTCTTAAGGCCTTGTTGGACCTATGTCAAAACTACTTTATCCTGGTCTTCAATGTCCCCACATAATTCCTTCGTCACATCGCAGACTTTGTCTCCAATCTTGTTGATGTCCCCCTCAGTGAGGACCATCGGTTTTGCACCAATTGATCTGTCTGAGTTTTTCTTCTTCCTACTCCTCTAGCACTTTGTCTTCACCTTTTAATTATGAATGGGGAATCTACCTCCTCAATGTCAACAAAAGGGTCTTCACCACCCTGATCACCGCCTCTGGTGGCCTATTCCTCCTATTTGGCTTCATGCTCTATGTCCAGTGTAGTGTCCTTCTCTAGCTGAATTGTGAATTTCTTAGTCTTCTTCTTGTTTCCCTTCTTAGGTGGTTGCTTCTCAGTGTACGCAACCGAAATATCTTTTATTGTTTGACTAGTGCCTGCTTGTTCTTTCTCTGCTCATTCCATTGGTGGAGTTAGCCAATTACTTGGTCAGTTGCTTACCACTTACACGATGTCGTCATCAATGACCAAGAATGGAAGCTCGTATCATACCTCCTCTAGGTCCTTCTTGGCACGGATGTGTACATGGGGAAATACCTTAAAATCTGCAATCTCTTCGTATTTTTTAAATAAAATTGGTGATAGGATCAGCTTATGGTTGATAATGGTGCACAAATCCATTTCAAACAAGACCTAGAACATCTTGTTCTTTGTAACACAGGTCGGCTCCTTGGAAGCCCACAGCGAGACAAACCTCGCAGCCTCATAGATATCAGGGTCCATAGTGGGGAACTGTGACTCCTCTAGCGCTCTCCATGTTGTCAACTCTATCAAGAGCAATAACCAAGCACAATGGAATTGCTTTCCTTCTTCTTGTGCCTCCTGGAAGTCCTCCAAAAATTCTTGGCACAAATATCTCGCCCAATTAAACTAGACACCCTTGCTGCGTTGTGCATCCAATGATATGATCAATGTAAGTGCCTCATCTACCCGACACTTCCTCATTAGTTTCCCAACCAAAATGTGTGTGGAAAAGTGAATAGCCTGATCATTAATATAGTTGATGAGGAATCCTTGAGACTTCCTGATCAAATCATACTCCTTCTTCATCTTCTAGGCCATATTTTTCTCTTCAGATTTTCTGACAAATGCGTCGATAGGGTTTGACACCAACAGTTGGTGCACACAGATTGTGTTGATATTTTTGCACTTGAAGTGCGAACTATAGAGCATATTCAACAATCCAACTCATTGAATTCCTCTTTCCCACTGCAACGATTCGACCCTTGTTACTCTAGCTTCTTCATAGTAAAATTATTTCAGGTACTTGTTAGGCTCAAACTAGGGATACTTGCTCTTCTCATTAAGATCCCAATCCTCCATGTGCAGTTGTGGCACCCTTGCCAACAATTTTCCCTCAATCGGCACCTCATTCAGTAACAGTGGTGTAAAGACTTTGAATTTGATAACATCTGGGTCCCTAGTAACCTTTGAGGTCGACTTTCATGGCAGCATATAGGGTGGAAACCTAGAGATCAATTCCACATCTTCTGCATCAATATCTTCCACTTCGTCGACCACTTCTTCCACATTTGAATCCTAGGGCTCCATTGGTTGCTTCTGCTTGTCCAGCCTCTCCTTAGTTCTCTGTTCCTTAGTGATTTTTCTTGTTGATTTCCTAGCTGGAGGTTGCTTCCTCTTTTGCATGCTTGCACCAACAATTTTCTTCCTTGGGGACATCGACCCGGTGACATGCGTTGGCGGTGTAGCAGTCATGAGGAATTCTAGCCCCCGTTTAAGGAATTATTGTTCAATCTCCTCCCAAGTCTTACCAGACATGCAACAGAACGCTTAGCTCACACTTAAGCGAAAAATTACTAGTCGAAATCTATGTTAGAGAAGTGTTTGAATGTGGAGCAAGTTACCATATTTATAATCTTTTTTAATTTCAAACTCCATGATCTCCTTCAGATCCACCTCATAAATGTGAATTTAGTGGCATATTTGCCCATATATGCCCATTAAATGCGTTCCCCCCGCTCCTTTTAGTGGAAATTTCCATGTCAAATCAACTGTAGCAACCCCAACGGTCATATTCTGGATGAACTACCTTAGATTCTTCCCTCCAGTGCAGTCACTCCTTCTTTGTCGCAGCTTCCTCCATCTGTGCCATCTTCCTAAATACTGCACAACACTTCCTCATTGATGAATTCCTCCTTTGGAAAAGTAGTTTAAAGTCTTGTGCTTCCTTCCAACTGCCTATAGCACTAAGACTTTCTCCATTCATATAGTCATTGTGCAGTCCCAAGGACATAATCATCCTTGTAGATTTTCAACCTACTACCATTTGCGTGCCTAGGAAAGAATTCCCCATTCGGCTTTGTGAGTTGAACTGCGCCACTATCTGAGATATCCTTGATAATGTATGGTCATAACCAATGCATTTTGAACTTTCCAGGGAACTTTACAAACTTACTATCATACAACAGAACCAAGTTTCCATTCTTGAAAGTTTTATGCTTAATATGTCGGTCGTGTCAGGCTTTTTCCCTGGATTTCTACACTTGTTGGTGAAATCCTACAATAAAGCGATCTTCCTCGAGTGCAAGCAGTTGTTGCAATCTCTCCTCCATAATGTTGTTGTCTGCCATGCTTATGGCTGCAACAATTCTAAGACTCGGTACTATGTATTCCATAGGCATTATGGCCTCTTGTCCATAAACCAATCTAGACAAAGTCTGTCCCGTCAACTTCTTGCAGGTAATCTTGTATTCCCATAAAAATGCTGGCATGCGCACATCCCAATCGTTTATGTTGACATTGCATACTTTAGTCAGAGCGTTCTCCAAAATTTTGTTGAAAGACTCAACTGTGTGATTCACCTGAGGATGGTAAGGCGTTTCCCTTCTGATGATGTACCTTTTATTCCTCCGTCAATGCATCAATATTGTTGTGTACGAAGTTTGATCCTCTATCGCTCATCAAAATCTTTGGACACCCAAATCTTGACAAGATATATTCAAAGATGAAGTGCGCAGCAATGTTTGTGTTGCAATCCTTTACTAGTTGTGCCTCAACCCACCTGGTCGGATAATCTGTCACGGTAATAATGTATTGTGCACTAGTCTTATTTCCCGGCGGATTGAGCAGCCCAACAAAGTCAATCACCCACTTACCAAAAGCCTGCAATATGACTTGTGGATTCAGTGGAAATTTGAATCATCTCGACGGTCTGGTCCTCTGGCAGACATCACAAGCATTAGAATATTCTTTGGAATCCTTGTGCACCATGGGCTACCATAGTCCCGCTCTTAAAATATCTTATGTGGTGGCTTTTCTTGCGTAGTGTCCTCCCGCGACACCACCATGTGTTTGTTCCAAAATATTGTGTCTTTCATGCTCAAGAACATATCTGCTCAATATCTCGTCGGGGCCCATTTTATACAAATGTCCGGTAATCAAAGAAAAATCCACAGCTCTGACTACGAGTTCTTTCTTTTGTTGATTCATATACTCCTCAGGGGCTACTTCGGTAGAAAAAAATAAATGATATCGGAAAAATGATCATCATCAACCCTTACTAAAAAGAGTTGTGCATCGGGCAGTCCTTTTTCAATGTTTGTTTGTTCTTCTTCGGTCTCAATTCTAGACAGATGATCCAGCCCAACGTTCAATCATCCTGGCGTGACTATTACTTCAAAACCATATTCTTAGAAGAACAATAACCACTTGTAGATATTCCCCCCCAACACAGGATTTTTCACCAACTACTTTAGCGTAGAATGGTCCATAAACATCTTGAAGTGTGTGCCTAATAAGTAATTTCGAAATATCTGCAGCGCGTACAGGTTGTGTGTGGAGTATGATTGTTCAGAGGTCTTTGTTTTAGCTGGATGTATACCCCAGGAAATTTGTACACCCCTCCACGTGGGGGGGCCGATCACCCCCGTCTGGGGAGTCTGGGGGCCAGCAGTCCCTCGGCAAGGGTTCGGGGGCGGTGCCCCCGAAGCTAAAAACAGATGTAAAATTGCCTTGTAAAAGTATAGTAATTTCTAGTCAATCTGGGTCGTTCATTAGGCAGATGATCTGATGGTAGAACTTATGTTTAGTTTATGGTTTTTTGCCCTAGAAGGCAACCCCTTTCTTGGTATGAGGGCATTGTATTGAGTCTATGTAATATATGTGTATTCTCCGAGCGAGAAACGGAGAGGTGAGGCTGTGAGAAAAAACAGAGGATATTACAGCGGATCTGTTGTAGGTTGTGTCTCTTCATTTTTCTGGATAATAGAAAGGAAGGATTGGTTGTTCGGGGTGGACGTAGCCCAAACTGGGTGAACCACGTATATATGTGTCTCTCTTGTTTTATGCATTTTCTGTGTTTATATTTCTGTAATATTTTATGTGTTCCATTGCTCCGTAAGATATAATTTTCTAACAACTGGTATCAGAGTTGAAGATCTATTTGGCAGATAAACTCGCAGGAAAGAAGGGTTCCTCATTCAAGTGGGAGTAATGGCGGAAGATGGTAAGTTTAGGGTCGAGAAATTTAATGGCCAAAACTTCTCACTGTGGAAGATGCAGATGGAAGATTATCTGTATCAAAAAGATCTATACCTACCATTGGGTGGAAAATCAAAGATGTCGACAGGTATGACAGATGAAGAATGGAACCTTCTCGATATAAAGGCACTCGGAACAATACGGTTGTGCCTCGCAGCGTCGGTCGCCTTCAACATTTCAAAGGAAACAACGACAGAGGGTTTGATTAAGGCGTTGGAGAAACTATATGAAAAACCCTCGACCTCAAACAAGGTAATTCTTATGAAACAGTTATTTAATATGAAGATGTTGAAAGGTGGATCTGTTGCAGACCATTTAAATGATTTTAATATTGTTACAAGTCAGTTATGTTCTTTAGGGGTAAACTTTGATGATTAAGTTAGAGCTCTGTTATTCTTGTGCTCATTGCCAGAAAGTTGGAATGGTTTAGTAATGGCCATTAGTAACTCTGTGTCTAGATCTAGTACTTTAAAGTTTGATGATGTTGTCGGTGCTATCCTTAGCGAGGAAATGCGACGGAAAAGCTCTGGTGAGACATCAAGTAATGCTTTGAGTGCAGAGTCTAGGGGAAGAAAAATAAAAAGAGGAAAGAGCTCAGGATATCGCAGTAAATCAAGGAAAGGCAGATCCAAGTCTAGATTGGGGATAGTGTGTTGGAAATGCGGAAAGAAAGGACACCTAAAGAAAGATTGTAGATCTCGGAAGGGAAAAGAAAGAGATGCATAGCAAGAAAACAATCATGAAGCAAATGTGACAGGTGAGGTGTTACAAGATGATTTGATTCTTTCTTTTGAAAATATTACTGATTCTTGGGTGGTAGATTCAGGGGCCTCATTCCATGCCACACCTGATAAGAAATACTTTCATGACTATGTTCAAGGAGATTTTGGACAAGTTCGTTTGGGTGATGATAAACCCTGTAAAATTGTTGGAATGGGTAAGGTTCTTGTAAAACAGCAGAATGGAAACAAATGGCTACTAAAGGAGGTAAGGCATGTTCCAGATCTAAAGAAAAATCTGATTTCAACAGGGCAGTTAGGCGGTGAAGGTTGTGTGACAACCTTCACAGATAAAGCTTGGAAGGTCACCAAAGGAGCCCTGGTAATAGCAAAAGGCGAAAAGGTTGGTACATTGTATTTATGCAATGGTATTTCTAACTCTGTTAATGATTTAACTTCCAAAGGAGCAAATGCATCATTATGGCATCATAGGCTCGA
>APFE030307379.1:90717-132117 GCA_000404065.3 Pinus taeda
TTTGATACTTTCAAGAAATGGAAAGCTTTGGTTGAGATTGAGACAGGAAAGAAATTTAAGTGTCTTAGATCAGACAATGGAGGTGAATATTGCAGCAAAGAGTTTGATAGGTACTGTTCAGAGCATGGAATTCGCAGAGAGAAGACAATTCCAAGAACACCACAAGAAAATGGCGTGTCAGAAAGGATGAACAGAACAATCATGGAGCATCCAAGGTGCATGAGATTGCATACAGGATTGCCTTTACAGTTTTGGGTAGATGCTGTAGATACTGTTGTTTATTTAATAAACAGAGGGCCTTCAAGTTCCTTGGATGGTGGTGTTTCGGAGGAAGCATGGACAGGTAAAAAGGTAAACTACTCATTTTTAAAGCCTTTTGGTTGCGAGGCCTTTGTCCATATTGATAAAGAAAATAGAACAAAGCTTGAGGAAAAGTCAAAGGAAATGTACCTTTATTGGATATGGTGTCAATGATTTTGGTTATCACTTATATGGCTATGAAAATCACAAAATAATTAGGAACATAGATGTAATATTCAATGAAAAGGTATCGTATAAGAATCAGTTGCAAGAAAAGAAACAGGAAAAAGAAAACAAGGAATATGCAGTCCTTGATGAAATCACTGAAAAAGTAAAGGTGCCTGAAAATAATAATAATCAACAACCACATAGCAGCAACCACCACAACTGCAACATGCACCCCAAACACCTGAAAGTGGTGTTAGAAGATCTACCAGGATAAGTCGACCCCTGAACGATACTCTCCTTCATTATATTATTTATTGTTGATTGATTCTGGTGAACCCGAATGTTATGAAGAAGCAATGCAGGTTGAAAGCAGGAAGAAGTGGGAGGTAGCCATGGAAGAAGAGATGGACTCCTTAATGCATAACCAGACTTGGGACTTAGTCAGGTTTCCTGCAAGAAAAACTACTTTGAAGAATAAATGGGTTTACAGGCTGAAGGAAGAAGATGGAGGAAAACAGAGGTACAAAGCTAGACTTGTGGTGAAGGGGTTTGCACAGAAGAAAGGTATTGATTTTGATGAAATATTTTCTCCTGTTGTTAAAATGACTTCAATCAGAACTATTTTGAGTCTTGTAGCAGTTGAAGATTTGCATCTTGAGTAGTTAGATGTAAAGACAACCTTTCTCCATGGGGATTTGGAGGAAGAGATATATATGCAGCAGCCACAAGGATATGAAGTGAAAGGGAAGGAGAAACTAGTGTGCAGGTTGACGAAGAGCTTGTATGGCTTAAAACAGGCTCCAAGGCAGTGGTATCTAAAATTTGACAAGTTTATGTCTGAACAAGGTTATACTAGATGTCACTCTGATCATTGTGTTTATCTGAAAAGAAAAATGATGGCAGCTATATTATATTGTTATTGTATGTAGATGACATGCTTGTTGTAGGATCTAACATACAGGAAATAAATGTGCTCAAAAGAAAATTGGCAAATTCATTTGCAATGAAGGATTTGGGAGCTGCAAAACAAATCCTTGGTATGAGAATAAATAGAGACAGGAAAAATCGTAAATTAACATTGTCTCAGAATGAGTACATACAAAAGGTGTTGAAAAGGTTTAACATGCACAATGCAAAACCAGTTAGTACACTTTTTGCTAGCCATTTCAAACTTAGCAAGGAAATGTGCCCAAAGACCCAAGAAGACATGGATTATATGTCTAAAGTTCCATATGCATCAGCAGTTGGAAGCTTAATGTATGCAATGGTCTGCACAAGGCCTGATATTGCACATGCAGTGGGAGTTGTAAGCAGGTACATGAACAATCCAGGAAAGGAACATTGGATGGCAGTGAAATGGATTCTCAGATATTTGAAAGGTACCACAAATCAAGCATTATGCTTTGGTGGTTCAACATTTCTCTACAGGGATATGTTGAAGCAGATATGGCAGGTGACAGAGATAACAGGAGGAGCACTACAGGATATGTATTTACTGTTGGTGGAATAACTGTTAGTTGGGTTTCAAAATCCAAAGTTTTGTTGCACTTTCAATAACAGAAGCAGAGTATGTTGCTACTACAGAGGCTAGTAAAGAAATGATTTGGTTACAAAGGTTTATGGGTGAATTGGGTAAGAAGCATGATATGGGCATGTTATACATTGATAGCCAAAGTGCCATTCATCTTGCAAAGAACTCAACATTTCATTCTAGGACTAAACACATACAGCTCAAATACCATTTCATACGATCAATGTTGGAAGATGGAGAGTTGAAACTGGAAAAGATACACACTAGCCAGAATCCTGCAGACATGCTAACAAAAGTTGTAACCAGGGAGAAAGTGAGAACATGCTCAATTTCAATTGGTCTTCAAGGATGACGATGAAGATGAGAAATAGCCAAGACCAAAAAGGAGTCATTGTCCAGCAAATGAAGTAGCGGTGGAGTTGCTACAGTCATTCTCCAAGTGGGAGATTGTTGTGTGTGGAGCATGATTGTTCAAAGGTCTTTGTTTCAGCCGGATGTATACCCCAGGAATTTTGTACACCCCTCCACGCAGGGGGGACATTTCCCCCCTGCAAGGGTCCAAGGGCCAGCGGTCCCCCGACGGGGGCTCAGGGGCAGCGCCCCCGAAGCTAAAAATAGATGTAAAATTGCCTTGTAAAAGTATAGTAATTTCAAGTCAATCTGGGTCGTTCATTAGGCAGATGATCTGACAGTAGGACTTATGTTTAGTTTAGGGTTTTTTTCCCTAGAAAGAAACCCCTCTCTTTGTATGAGGGAATTTTATTGAGTCTATGTAATATATGTGTATTCTCCGAGCGAGAAACGGAGAGGTGAGACTGTGAGAGAAAACATAGGATATTACAACGGATCTGCTGTAGGTTGTGTCTCTTCATTTTGTTGGATAATAGAAAGGAAGGACTGGTTGTTCAGGGTAGATTTAGCCCAAACTGGGTGAACCGCGTATATCTGTGTCTCTCTTGTTTTATGCGTTTTTTGTGTTTATATTTCTGCAATATTTTATGTGTTCCATTGCTCTGTAACATATAATTTTCTAACAGTACACCATAACCAAGCCCTCTCATTCTGTTGTGGAATAATTCCTTTCCGCCTTAGATAATTTTCGACTGACAAATGCGATGGGGTGATCAAGATCCCCTTATCGTAGTTTCACTAAGACATCACCCAAAGCTATGAACAAGGCATCTACATGAATGTGGAACTCCTTCTTCCAATATGGAAACATCAGAATCGGTGCAGTGACCATTTTTTCCTTTAAGGTGTCAAGGCTCTTTTGACATTCATCGCCCCAACAAAAGGTGACATATTTCTTCAGTAATTTTTCCATTGGTGCAGTGATATGCGCGTAGGCATTTATGAACTTCCGATAATAACCAGTACGCCCTAGAGTCGCACGTAGCTACTTCACGTTCTTTGGCGGATCCATATTGATAATAACAATAATTTTTGCAAGGTCCACCTTCTACCCCTGCTTGCAAACAACATGTCCCAGTAATATTCCATATGGTACACAAAAAATACACTTTTAATGTTCAATGAGATTTGATATTTCCTGCAAGTATCCAACATCAAGTGTAGGATCGAAACATGCTTCTTTAATAGTCCAAAGACTGTCTAGTCATCAAAGTAAACCTCCAGAAATTTGTGGATGTATTCTTTAAAAGTTGCGACAATAACTCTTGAGAATATCGCAGGTGCATTCTTCAACACAAACGGAATGACTATATATTGAAATGATCCCCATTCAATAACAAAAGTGGTCTTACTCCTATCTTTCGGCGCAATCTTAATCTAATGGTACCCTAAAAAAACCATATGTCCTCTCATGTTATCCAAAACTTCATCAATGAATGTCATTGGGAAAGGGTCATTTATGCATTCATCGTTCAACTTTCTTAAATCAACACAAATCCTTATTTCTCCCTTAGTCTCTTTCTCTTGAACTACCATCGGGCTCACCCATTCGGATTCTTCCACAGGTTCAATCATCTTCTTGTTAGAAATTTATATATTACAGAGCAATAGAACACATAAAATATTGTAGAAATATAAACACAGAAAACGCATAAAACAAGAGAGACACAGATATATGTGGTTCACCCAATTTGGGCTACATCCATGGAGAAACAACCAGTCCTTCCTTTTATATTATCTAGCAAACTAAAGAGATACAACCTACAACAGATCCACTGTAATTCCCTCTTCACTCTCAATCTCCTCTCTCTTCCTCA
Organism: Pinus taeda; assembly: GCA_000404065.3. Classification (NCBI taxonomy): domain Eukaryota; kingdom Viridiplantae; phylum Streptophyta; class Pinopsida; order Pinales; family Pinaceae; genus Pinus; species Pinus taeda. The sequence goes on from APFE030307379.1 coordinate 94,945, forward strand.
CTCAGAATACAGATCTACATAAATGCAATACATTTCCCTCATATATAGCGAGGGGGTGCCTTCTAGGGAAAAAAAACCTAAATTAAACATAACATTTACTGTCAAATCTCCACCTAATGAATGGCCTAGATTGACTACGAAATTACAACATTTTACAAGGCAATTTTACATCTATTTTTAGCTCCGGGGGAATTTCCCCCAATCCGCCCACCAGGGGGGGATCCCAAAGGTTGCAACTGCCCCCCATAGACCCCCCCTGCAGCATATATTTTATGGGCAGCGTTGTCACCACATTACGAACTAGGGTCCAATGTGGCGAAACCTCTAAATAAAGAAGATAATCAGGCTCCACACCCAACAATCTCCCACTTGGAGACTGATTATAGCAACTCCACTGCTGCTTCATTTGTTGGAAAATGACTCACTTTTGACCTGGTTGTTTCTCATCTTCTTCATCATACCTGAAGACCAATTGAAACTGAGCAGATTCTTAGTTTCTCCCTAGTTATAACTTTTGTTAACATATTTGCAGGATTCTGGATAGTGTGTATCTTTTCCAACATCAACTGTCCATCTTCCAATGCTGACCGTATGAAATGGTACTTGAGTTGTATATGTTTAGTCTTGGAATGAAATGTAGAGTTCTTTGCAAGGTGTATGGCACTCTGGTTGTCACTGTATAACCTACCCAACTTCCGCTTCTTACCCAATTCAACCAAAAACCTTTGTAACCAAATCATTTGCCTCTGTAGCAGCAACATACTTTGTTTCCATTGTTGAGAGTGCAACAACACTTTACAGTTTTGAGACCCAACTGACAGTTGTTCCACCTAAAGTAAACACATACCCTGTTGTGCTCCTCCTATTATCTCTATCACCCGCCACATCTGTATCAACATATCCCTATAGAGCAATGTTTGAACCACCACCAAATCATAATGCTTGATTTGTGGTACCTCTCAAATACTTGAGAATCCACTTCACCACCATCCAATGTTCTTTTCCTGGATTATTCATGTACCTGCTTACAACTCCCATTGCATGTGCAATATCAAGCCTTGTGTAAACCATTGCATACATTGAGCTTCCAACTGTTGATGCATATGGAACTTTAGACATATGAGCCATTTCTTCTTGAGTCTTGGGACACTCCTCCTTACTTAATTTGAAATGGCTAGCCAAAGGTATACTAACTAGTTTTTCATTATGCATATTAAACCTTTTCAACACCTTTTCTATGTACTCACTTTAAGACAATGTTAATTTGTGTTTCTTCTTGTCTCTAGTTATTCTCATACCAAGGATTTGTTTTTCAACACCCAAATCCTTCATTGCAAATGAGTTCGCCAATTTTCTTTTGAGCATGTTTATTTCCTGCATGTTAGAACCTGCAGCAAGCATGTCATCTACAAACAATAATAATATAATATCGCTGCCATCATTTTGCCTTTTGAGATAAACACAATGATCAGAGTGACATCTAGTACAACTTTGTTTAGACATAAACCTATCAAATTTTAGATACCACTACCTTGGAGCTTGTTTTAAGCCATACAAGCTCTTCTTCAACCTACATACTAGTTTCTCCTTCCATTTTACCTCATATCCTTGTAGTTGCTGCATATATATATCTCTTCCTCCAAATCCCTGTGGAGAAAGGTTGTATTTACATTTAACTGCTCAAGATGCAAATCTTCAGCTACTACTAGACTTAAAATAGCTCTGATTGAAGTCATTTTAACAACAAGAGAAAATATCTCATCAAAGTCTATACCCTTTTTCTGTGCAAACCCTCTTACCACAAGTCTAGCTTTATACCTTTTTCTACCTCCATCTTCTTCCTTCAACTTGTAAACCCATTTATTCTAGAATGTTGTTTTACCTGCAGAAAACCTGACTAAATCCCAAGTCTGGTTATGTGCTAAGGAATCCATCTCTTCTTTCATGGCCTGCTCCCACTTCTTCGTGGTTTCTACCTGCACTGCTTCTTCATAACATTCTGGTTCACCAAAATTAGTCAACAGTACATAATATAATGAAGGAGAGTATTGTTCAAGGGGTCTACTTATCCGGGTTGATCTTCTAACACCACTTTCAAGTGTTTGAGGTGCTTTTTGTTGTTGTGGTTGTTGTTCTGGCCGTTGATCATTATGATTTTCAGGCACCATCAAGTTTTCTGTGATCTCATCAAGCACTGTGTATTCTCTATTTCCTTTTTCTTGTTTCTTTTCCCGCAGCTAATCCTTATACGAAACCTTTTCATTGAATATGACATCTCTGCTCCTATTGATTTTGTGTTTTTCATAATCATAAAAGCGATAACCAAAATCATTAACACCATATCCAATAAAAGTACATTTCTTTTATTTTGCCTCAAGCTTTGTTCTATTTTCTTTATTAATGTGGACAAAGGCTTCACAACCATTTTTTTTTTTAAATGAGTAGTTTACCTTTTTACCTGTCCATGCCTCCTCCTAAATACCACCATCGAAGTAACTTGAAGGCCCTTTGTTTATTAGATAAACAACAGTATCTACAACATCTTCCCAAAATTGTAAAGGCAATCCTGCATGTAATCTCATGTACCTTACACGCTCCATGATTGTCTTGTTCATCCTTTCTGACACACCATTTTCTTGTGGTGTTCTTGGAACTGTCTTCTCTTTGTGAATTCCATTCTCTCAATAGTACCTATAAAACTCTTTGCTGCAATATTCACCTCCATTGTCTGATTTGAGACACTTCAACCTTTTTCCTGTCTCATTTTCAACCAAATATTTCCATTTCTTGAAGGTATCAAATACATCAGATTTATTTCAAATACAATAAATCCAGGTTTTTCTAGTTGCATCGTCAATAAAAGTAACATAATAACGAGAGCCACCAAGAGATAATACCTGAGCAGGTCCCCATACATCTATATGCACAAGCTCTAATTTTTTGTTCTTCTTTTCTTTCCCAACTCTGAGGAATCTGACTATCTTCTGTTTTCCGTAAACACAATTCTCACAAAATTTTAAATCAACATGCCTCAAACCTTGAAACAAATTTCTTGAGTGAAGGATCTGCATCCCCTTCTCACTCATGTGCCCAAGCATATGATGCCACAATGCCGTATCTACTCCTATAGAGGTTAAAGCATTAACAGAATTAGAAATACCATTGCATAAATACAATGTACCAACCTTTTCTCCCTTTTCTATTACTAGGGCTCCTTTAGTGACCTTCCAGGTTTTATCTGTGAAAGTAGTTATGCAACCTTCAGCTCCCAACTACCCTGTTGAAATAAGATTTTTCTTCAGATATGGAACATGCCTTACCTCCTTCAATAGCCATTGATTTCCATTCTACTGTTTTATGAAAACTGTACCCATTCCAATGATTTTATAGGGTTTATCATCACCGAATCGAACCTGTCCAAAATGTCCTTGAACATAATCATGAAAACGTTTCCTATTAGGTGTGGCATGGAATGAGGCCCCTAAATCTACCACCCAGGAATCAATAATATTTTCTAATGAAAGAATCAAAGAATCTTGCAACACATCACTTATCACATTCGCTTCATGATTATTTTCTTGTTGTGCGTCTCCTTCTTTTCCCTTCCGAGACTTGCAGTCTATCTTCAGGTGTCCTTTCTTCCCGCGTTTCCAGTACACTACCCCCGATCTAGACTTGGATATGCCTTTTCTTGACTTACTATGATATCCAAGGCTCTTTCCTCTTTCCATTTTTCTTCCCCTAGTCTTTGCAGTCAAAGCATTACCTGATGTCTCACTGGAGCTTTCTTATCGCATTTCCTCGCTAAGGATTGCACCAACAACATCATCAAACTTTAAAGTACTAGATTTAGAGACAAAGTTATTAATGGCCATAACTAAACCATTCCAACTTTCTGGCAATGAGCACAGAAATAATAGAGCCCTAACTTCATCATCAAAAGCTACCCCTACAAAACTTAACTGACTGGTAACTATATTAAATTCATTTAAATGATTAGCAACAGATCCACCTTCTGACATCTTCATATTAAATAAACACTTCATAAGAAATAGGTTATTTGAGGCCGAGGGTCTTTCATATAGTTTGTCCAATGTCGACATTAAACCCTTTGTTGTTGTTTCCTTTGAAATATTAAATGCTACTGACATCACTGGGCATAGCCGTATTGTTCCAAGTTCCTTTCTGTTGAGAATATCCCATTTTGTGTCTGTCATACTCATCAGCTTCTTTACCTTTCACTCAATGGTTGGTACAAGTCTCTTTGGTACAAATAATCTTCCATCTACATCTTCCACAACTAGTAGTTTTGGACATTAAATTTTTCCACCCTAAACCTACCATCTTCCACCATTGCTCCCACTCAAACCAGGAACCCTTTTCTCCTACGAGTTTATCAGCCAAATAGACCTTCGAATCTGATACTAGTTGTTAGAAATTTATATATTACATAGCAATGGAACACATAAAATATTGCAGAAATATAAACACAGAAAACGCATAAAACAAGAGAGACACAAATATACGTGGTTCACCCAGTTTGGGCTACGTCCACGGAGAAACAGCCAGTCCTTCCTTTTATATTACCTAGAAAACTGAAGAGATACAACCTACAGCATATCCACTGTAATTCCCTCTTCACTCTCAATCTTCTCTCTCTTCCTCACTCAGAATACAAATCTGCATATACGTAATATAATTCCCTCATATATAGCGACAGGGTGCATTCTAGGGAAAAAAACCCTAAATTAAACATAACATCTACCATCTGATCTCTGCATAATGAACGACCCAGATTAACTACGAAATTACAACATTTTACAAGGAAAATTTACATCTATTTTTTTCTTTAGGGGCGTTGCCCCTGATCCCCCCACCAGGGGGTGCTCCCAGAGGTCGCAATTGTCTCCCCCTAGACCTCCCCTGCAGCGTATATTTTACATGCGGCATTGTCACCACATTACGAACTGGGGTCCAATGTGGGGATACCTCTAAATAAAGAAGATAATCAGGCTCCACACCCAACACTTCTCAAGCTCCTCCTTCACCTTCTCTTTGTATTTTGGGTTTAGCCTATATGGTCGTTATTTTACGGGTTTCACATCTAGCTTCAAAGCGATGTTAATTATGCACAGATTGCCTACAATACCTTTTAACTTAGTGAAGTTAGTCGGAAACAGCTCCTGGTACTCATGCAGTAATTCGACAACCTTACCTACAATATATTCATCCGAGTAATATCTGATGCGCGTGAATTTGGCCTCTGTCTATGAGCCTAAATGACTTGCTTCATCTTAACATGTTGTGTTATGTCAGGTATCTCAACTTATTATCCTGCAACCTCATGTTGTCCTTCTTATTCAGGGATGTTAATTTTGTGTGGATCTTCCTCACCCTCTTCTGCGGTCATATTATAACATTCTATTATGTGTTGCAACTGCACGTTCCAATCGGTCTATACCTAAGTTGTTGGCTCATTTGGCGTCCAGAAAATTGTTGCTTTGATTTCCTGAAGGGCATCATCGAAAACTGAAAACCATCTTCAAAGCTAAATGTCAATATGAATCTTTCCTTCAAACTGTACCAGTCAACGATGCCATGGTGCAACTCCGTTTCGAGATACCAATTCATCGATATCACATCCAAAGTGTGGAAAAATCTATGTACCCATTCTGGTTGAGGTTCTTTGCCCCATGCTATAGTCCAATGAGACAAATTTTCTCAGGGATCATCCCTACCATTATACTTCTCTATAAGCCTTTTGTTTGCATGACCAAACCTGAGTCTCATTAATCATCGATACTCCTTCCAATCTCCTATATTGTCTTTATGCATGCCCCACCATCAGGCAAGTGTAGACCTCAAAGCTAAATCCAAGGCCTAGAACCGTTGTTCTTCTGGGATATCCCTTTCAAACTCATCAAGAAATAATTTGATATCACCTATCCCATCACAGTAAGGTAAATTATGTACCTCTGTTGAGACACAGTGAAGAGATTATGTAAGTCTATTGCAGCGCAAAGTAGAAACTTCATGCAACGGTTCTTCCAGTTCTCCAATTCCTCATCAGATTTTGAGACACATGAACTATCTTTTTCCTAGCTTATCCTACCATCTGCAGTGGGGTTGATCCAATCCTCATCCCGCACAGTTAAATTATAGATATGGTCAATATCTTCATCGCCATATGTTGGCATTATGATGCATGTGTTGTCCTTGATGGAAACTCACTTGTAACCGAACAAATATATGGTAACTAGATGAATCCAAAGGTTAGCTCAGAGGAGACAGAGTGATGGAACATAATAACAGAATGATGGGACAAAGGTTTACAAATCAGAATCAGAAGTTTGGTAAAGGTGAATATTTGAAGATCTATATGCGGTTTCGTCAAGGCCAAGTCATGTATACACACAATTACAAAGAAGCAAAGTCGCATACAAGTTGGCGCACTAATTTTAAGAATACCAAGGGTCCTTACCATGGTATTAGCCCACAATATTGAGCACAGTACAATTACTTGATCCCGTCCAAGATTACCACCGACACTAGTGTAGTTTTGACCCATGGTATTAGCTAAGGCTCTAACTATATAAGGAGGTGAATATCAAAGTGCTAAGTGTGCATGTGAAATGGTTTTTGATTAATACTTCATTTTGAAGTATATTTTCATTGTAAGGGCCATAGTTTACACATAGATCTGAAATAATTATGCACCGATGGATACAATGATGGATCAAGATCATGAGACCTGAAATGACTTTCTATTATATGATTTACTCATGGATTTGACTAGATCTAAGTATTGACACATGTTTTTATCTCTGAATATTATGATCTGGGTCTTTCTGAAATTCTGAATAGCTGCGTAATTTTAGATCCAAATTTTTAGATCTATATGCAAGTTGGTCTCGGTGAAGTCACATATACACTTGAGTTTGTCTATTCAAAGTCGCGTCTATAAAGGAAGGGTTTCTATTCATAAATGATTAATCAACCTTATCAGTGTTGTTGTTTCTCCGTTGTCTGCGAATGATGTCCTCATGATGATCTAGGTTGATTGATAATGTCTGAGGTAGAACTGATTGAATGATGAAGTTGAATTTGGTTACATGTTGATTGTTTGAAAATATTATTGATGTTACTAACTGTATGAGGGTTCTATAAGCTAACAGAATATTTCAGAATACCTCTGGTCAACTCTATGTCTGGTTCAAAATGACAAGTCTTTAGTATATTGAGATCTGTACGCATGTTGCTCTACGGAAAAGCGTGTATACACGTGGGTTTCCTTAAGTGAAGTAGTGTATGCATGTTGACATATGAATGATCAGGGTTGTAGTTGATTATGTGTCTTGATGTGTTATTATGAGTTTAGTTCTGTGTTCTGGTTACAATGATCTCACTATTATGTTTGAATTAAGTTGGTGTTTTCTTCAGTTGATCTACAAGTTTTGGTGCATTAAAGAAGATGGATCTAGTGTGAAAATTTATGAAACGTGGTACACCGATGTTGTTGAGGGTTGGAGCCTTGAGAGAGGAAGTCGAAGCTTCCTGCCAGTGGTAGCTAGTAATCAGATCAGGGGGTTGGAGCTCCCTTTCAGTAGGAGTTGGAGAATGGGTGAAGGTTGTAGCCTTCATCAGGTGGTTTTCTACGTACTGGCATGAATCTACACCAATACAAGAATGTAAGAAGTTTTTGATATTAATAACTTTGAAGACTTAGACAACATCAGCAGCGGTTTTCTCCCACATTGGGTTTCCACCTTAAATCCTAGTGTTCATGTGTGTTTCTTATGTGTGTTAATTTATTATGTTCTTACTGCAACTGCTCACTGCTTATCAAATGCATGATAAATCTCTTACATTCTGGTTTAATTTTAACATATAAATAATTATTTGTTTTATAAGTTTACTAAGCATATATTAGTTTCTTTTACAATAGTCATGTACATACGCAAGTTGGGTTCAGTAAAGTGACGTATATATTTTAGAAAATAAAATATTATTATGAGTTTAAAATATTGATTCACCCCCCTCTTAGTATTTTTCCCAACACCATATTCGTCACGGACATGTTCTATATACTACGCTCCTTCAGAGGGGTCCAAAGGAACAACAACCCTGGTACCATTCTTCTCAAATACCATACTTCTTCTTTTCAAATTAGTTATAGTGTCCATATCAAAATCCTAATTGATTCCAAGTAAATCCAGATACAGATTGTTTTCATCCACAATCTCAATGACTTTAAAGTCCTCCACCATGTTTTCTCCTTCAATATCCACAACAACGCCCTACAATCGACCCATCGAGAATATTTTCTACCAATTGGCCATGCACAGCTGAATCAATGACCATTGTAGATTTGGTTGCCCCATTCACTCCCAAGTCTACTTCAATAATACATTCACATCTGATCCCAAGTCAAGAATTACTTGATCCATTTCGAATTCTTTGATCTGCGCAGTTACTCACATCTCTTGGTTGGTTATTTTCCTATTTTTGCATACTTTGTTTACTACACATTTTTCAGGTTGTGGCTTCTCTTTACCAGTGTAGTTTTCAATTATTTCTTTCAATCCTTCCACTGATTTTTGATCCCTTAGAAACTTCATACATGTATGCAGAAAGGAATTCAGAATGGTCAAATCAAGGTTCTCCCTCGTAGTAATTACTTCAGGATTATTCGTCTATGGTATTAGTTACATTCGCGTCTTCAATGTCAAAGCTCCTGAGTCCATGAAACTCTTATTCGCCTCCATGAAGGTTTTTTTCTCCCTTTGCATTTTGTACTTGGTACTATTTTCTCCAGTCATCTTGACCCATGTATCATCCATAGGCTTTTTTCCTTGTGTTTTATCTTCTCCTATAGTTGCACCACTTTGTGTCACTATGTTAACACTTGGATCATCTTTGTATGGTTCAGCTCTCATCATTTGCAATTTTTGCGCAGGTTGTCGATTCTTCTTTTCCTACATTTTCGCCATAAAAATAGGACAATCCTCTATTACATGGTCGAACTATCTACAATGCTTACAGGAAGGGGTAGTGGGGTTCTGACAATCCTACATAAAATGTCCATCTTCACCGCAATTATAACATATAATATGACCCCGACCTCGTCCATCGCCCCCTCCTCGACCACGTCCTCGGCCCTGAAATCCTACGCGAGCCGCAAGTGAACCATGATCTTCCTGCAAGTGGCCTTCATCTTGCATTCTGTACACCCCATTTTTCTCTAACATCAAATCATAACTGTGATAATTTCTTTCATCATGTCCTACTAACCGACAGAAGTTACAAAATAACTGCTTTGGTGCCTACACATACATATTTAATAAATAACAGTGGTTAGTCAGGTGTTGGCCTGCAACTTGGAAAATAATACACCAAACACTCGATCCGGTACTTGGGCCAGCATTAGGTTCTGGCTTCAGAGGATTAGGACCTCCAGCAGTCAAATAATCATGATATACAGGACACTGGTCCTTATAGTGACCTTCCACTTTACACTTGATGCACCAATCTTCTGAGCACATATCAGGTCAAACTTCTTTTCCCTTCTTCAAATATTATAGCTCCATATGCAAGCTAACTAACTGGGTATGTATCTGTTAAAATCCTATGTGAGTATCCTGTATCGGTGATGTTTCTAGCTTCATTGCAATTTTTAATTCCTCAGCTTGTGATGTGATCTTTTGTTGCGATAGAGGTAACCTGAGATGTGGTAATAACGTAGATATATACCACTCTTTGTGTTTCTCACCAGTGAGCCAGCAGTCAGGGTGTTCAAACCAAAGTTTAAATATGTGCAACAAATGAAGCAGATAGCTCAGGCTCCTAGAAGACCCCCATTCAGTCAATGGAAATAGTATCAAAGGTTCCTAGACTATTTAGAAGAAAGTAAATACTAGGTAAATCAATTCAGGCAACAAAATCTGGAGTATAAAAATTACATTTAACATATTCTTGAAATTGTGACCATGAAGTCAAAGAAGCATCCAAAGCCCTTGAAAAGAGTAAGCATTTTGTCAAATGGTCTCAGCTAATAAGGAGACAATTCAGAAGTTTGTATGTTAGAAATTTGGTCTTGAATTCTCAGTTGAGAAGTATGAGGCAAGATTTGAAGGTGGCACGTAGATTGCTGAAGAGATATGAGGGAGTAGTTTTGATACCTCCTCTCATAAAGATGCCTAAATTTGATCCTAAGTTCATGAATAAGGACACACCCACTTCATCACCACCTGTTGAGCAACATGACTTAACTACAAATTCCAAGACCAAAACTCCCAACAAGAAAGTGTCAAGCAAGAGGAAAAGGAAGTGACCAAGCCTCCTTTCTTATTTTCAAATTTTGTCTTAAGTTCCTGATATTTTAATATGTTGGATTTGATATGTTGAACAACTTATAGTATCATGACAACATTCAGGAGAACTGAAAGGTACTCAGAGAATAGTTGCAGAATTTTTGTTGCACAAGCGTTGCATACTCGCTATGCAGGCCATGCCCAAACTATCTCATGCATGGTGGATGATGGGCACCTGCTAGGTTTTGAAGATGTCGACATGGGGTATGTGTGGTGTCCCACTCACCTTATTAATAGCTTTCTACTTTTCATTTCTAGAAGGATGAAGTTTCCAATGTTGTGTAACTGCTACGCAGGCTTTTTAAACAGTCAGAAAAGCAACTTTTTTTGTTTTTGTTATTTTAGTCATGATGATTAGTTCGAAGACTTTTTTAAGTTAATTTGTATTAAAATAGTTTGTTTTTGTTTTAAAAGGGACAAAATATGCCTTATGTTTTATGTCATGAGGAAAATCATTTAAAAAATAACAATTTATTATGTTTGTTTTAGTTCTAAACCGATCCTATGTTGGATCGAAGATATAGTGAACCTAAACATGCTTTGATCCTATGTATCGATTATATATTCTGATAAAAGAATACATAAGTGGTTGTTGATGGTTGAGCAAGGTGTTAGCGCTAATTTTCATAAATTTGATGCTTGTGTGATCAATTAATGATGCATGTTGCTTATGTATTGAGGGTCATCGATCTTACTATCCAAGGATTCTTACAGTATGGTGCATGGGATTTGTTTTGTTTATTGTTTAGTTGTTTTATTTCTTCTATATGTTTTATGAGTATTTGATGTCAATTGATTCAGAATTCAGTTTAGCTTCTCTTACATGTTATCTTTTGTGTTCAGTTTTTCGTTCTCCTATATAAAGACCATTGTCTTATTGTAGAGGAAGAATTCGTTTGTTTCAGCTTACCTTATCTATGCTACAACCAATCTTTGTATCCCAGAGTCATGCTTAAAAGCCCTTGAAATACTTATCAATTTATTTGCATAAGTAAATGAGTAAAAAGGATAAATTGATCATGTGTTATTACATGTCCGGCTATTCACACTTCAACCAAAGATTTTCAAAATTCCTTTTTCAAAACTGGTCTTTGTTATAAATTTTTGCTTCAAGTCTTTATTTTTAAGAGTGAGGGAGCCCCCTCCAACTAGAAAAGACCATTTTCTAGCCCAAAGCGGTTTGTGGTTACCTCGAGAGCCCTTTCCTCGTCCTGAAGGGTTTTTACGGAGTGTTAACATATCACACAACTTCATGAGAGCATATTTGGTAAGGGAACTTGGAGTGAAAGTGACCGTAATAAGAGTTGTGTTGAAAGCAATGAACTCCAATGCCAAGGTGGCCAAGGGATTGGCCTTAGTAGTAAGGACATAGAATCATAAACAGAGAGGTTGTGTTGACTTCACAATATTACAAATGGATTCCTTTGATGTGATATTGGGATGAGAATTTCTCAAGGGGAATGGGATAATTCTCATACTGTGGTTGGATTAAATTTTTGTGATTGGTGAAAATTAGGCATGGCGTGACTGCATAGAATCTGGGAGGAAAGGTGTATTTGGTTTCTACATTGATCATGAAGAGGGAAACGAGTGACCAGATTCCCAGTTATATGTTATGGTGGTCAAGGAGGTTATACATGATCGAGTGGGGATGTTTATTCCACCCAAGTTTTCTGATTTATTGGAGGTGTATTCCAATCAAATGTTCGATGAGTTTCCAAAAGTGCTCCCATTTAGGCACACTATCGACCATCAAATTGAGTTTGAGAATGGATTGGAGTATGATCCAGGTGGATATTGGTGGCCACCCGCCAAGTCCACCTGGACCCCCACCATTGTTTCTCTCATCAGTTTCAGTTTCCTTAATTGTAGCACAACTTACTATTTTTAGCAGTTTTTCGGGTCGTGAACTTCTGGAGCCGTTTTGAGGTCCCAAATGACGTTTTTTGGGAAATATAGGGGTAACATGGGCCCATGGACTGATGTTTTTCTTCCCAAAGTTGTAGTGCTTGGATAGATCTTTCTAACGAGCTAGTGTACGCGTCTAACGGAGATCATATGCCAAAGTTACGACCCTGGGAAATTGATGTACCAATTTACCCAAACGGGGCCCACAATTTGGGCGTTTCATCTTCTAGGGTTAGTTTTCGGGATATGAAGGGTTTTCCGTTGTTTCTCAACAATAAATACGCCTTCGACCCTCATTGTAAGACAGTTCAGAGGCATGTAGCCGCCACATCTCTTCTCAGAGATAAGCTACCATCGCCCTAGCTGGTTTATTTCCATTACTGTTTGTAAGCATATTTCAGTATTTTACATTAATTAAATGAAGTATTATTTCCACTGCATATCTATGTTTATGGTTATCTTTGTAATTTGTTGCGTTCCTTTTTAAATCTGGATCATGCAACCATTGGAAGGAGCTACTTATGCATTGTTTAGACCAAAGTTAGACAAGTTGAGATGTTACTTGATAGAGTTGATTGATGCAAGATTCATTTATCCTTCACAATATCCTTATGGTGCCCCGATACTATTTTAGAAGAAGAAGGATATTGATGAGCTAAGGATGTGTATAAACTATAGATATTTGAACAAGTATATGGTGAAGAACAAGTATCCACTTCCACTTGCAATGGATTTCTTTAACAAAATAGCTAAGGCCAAGGTATTCGTGAAGCTGAATTTAAGAGAGGTATATTATAAGGTGCATATTACGAAGGGAGATGAGGTGAAGATGACCATAGTGACAAGGTATGGAAGTTTTGAAGCTATGTTTATTCCTTTTGGCCTATGTAACACCCCATCCACATTTTGTACATTAATGAATGACGTTCTTTGCCTCTTTCCGGAGAAGTTTGTTGTGGTGTATTTCAATGATATTGTGGTTTTCAGTGAGAGTATGGAGGAGAATAAGAAGCATTTGCTACAAGTTTTTGAGTCACTAAGGGAGAATTAGTTGTAATTGAAGAAATCCAAGTGTTTTTTTGCGTAGTATAATATTCCATTTATAGGCCATTGGATTTGACAGGGATGTATTCACATGGATCGTGCAAAGTTTAGGGAAATCGAAGATTGGGAGGAGCATAGAGATGTGCATGATGTGAGGATATTCCTAATGATATCCAACTACTATAAGAAGTTTGTGGAGAGATATTTCAATATTGCTACACCATTGGCAGACTTTTTAAAGAAGGATAGACCATGGAGATGGACTAAGAAGAGCATGCATGTGTTTGAGGAGCTCAAATGTAGGATGGTGGCAGCCCTAGTGTTGAAGCTACCAAAGTTTGACCAATCATTCGAGCCACAGAGAGATGTTTCATATTTTTCATTGGAGAAGTTTTGATGTAAGATGGGAATCCCATAGCTTTTGAGAGTAGGAAGTTACAGGATTGAAAGAGAAGATATCATGTGCATGAGAAGAAGATGAATGTAGTAGTGCATTGTCTACATGTATCAGAGACACTACTTGATGGGAAAACCATTTATAGTCAAGATATCTAAAATTGTGATGACTTACTTTTCAACTCAATCGAAGTTATCTCCAAAGTAGGCTAAGTGGGTAGATTTATTAGTGGAGTTTGACATGAAAAATGAGTATAGGATGGGGAAACTCAATTCTGTAGCAAATTGATAGGCCTCTAAATTAGACATAAATTAAGGCCCATCTGACCATCCTTCATCACATTAAACCTCTCTTTTTTCACTAGAGAATATATTTTTAACTTTAATATGTTCATTAGGAAAGTTTATGGATAATTGCATATTTGTTCCTAATATTATTTATTTTTGTGGAATATTGTGAGAATATTGGATAGATTATGAAAATTTAGGGACTTTCTCCTACTACAAGAGTATAAATATTAAATAATAAATCAAGAAGATATTATGAAATAATTGCACATATTCTGGAGGTCCAATGATTGAGAAAATCGACGAATGTGTTCCCTGTCATTTAATCTAGATTCCTAGTATTGGGAACCAAATCCACTAATTAAGGTATTTTGGTGGGGAAAGCTTCCTCCTTTCATGGGGGATTCTTCCTAATCATTTTGTATGAGTACCAAGTTGAATTTTCATCTAGGGGTTGATTTTTATTAGTCTTCTTGTGGAGAGAACTCAAATGTTTGCAGCTACACTTTCATTTCTTGCAGGGATGTAATTGAATTGATGGAAATAATGAAGATTGGTGTCATGTTCAGCTTCTAAATCTTGGTCTCCTTCATAGGAATCTGATTTTCCTTGGGTTTTGCCATCCTAGGAGCCTCAAAGCCCTTTTGTATCATTTACTCTTCTTCTTTTCACTTCTTATTCAGATGTATCTCTTGTTCTTGTTTTTTTTTTTTCTATTTCTACATTTAGTATTAATGATTTCTTGTTGTATGATTGGGTTAAATGGTCGAAGTAAGTTATTTTTTTAGGATTAAAAGCATCATTTCATCCTTGTAATAGCTTTGGAAGGACATATTGAATCATTGAGTTACTTGGATTAGTTTTCTTATTCCCAAATCTAGATTTCTGGAAGTCCTTTGTGGCAAATAACAGTAAATTTTCTGTTATTTTTTAGAGCATGCTAACTAGATTTAATAAATTTGATACCACTTGCATTAGATCAAAAACAAATTCTAGTTAATAACAAAAACTACCCCATTTAATTTGCACTTGATTAAGTTAGGTATTTGATAGATTTACTAACTCACTAGTTCTTGAATTTCTAGATTTTAGACTAGTAATTTTCTGCTATTTTTTAACATGGGTTAATAGAGGTATTTTTGAGTGATTCCTCTTGTAATGGAGACCTAAGACATCCTAGTCAATAAATAAAAAAATTCCCATCCAATTTGGATTTGATTTACTTGGTCATTCGGTGACTTATAGTTTCATATAGTAAATTTGCCGTTTCCCGTAGTAACTACATGATCTCCTGTAGCAGCCTTCCAACATGTATGTGCTTGCCTAGATTCGCTCAAGAAGCTTGCCTATTTTACCTTAGGGTTGAGTCAAGACCCATATGCTCTAAATCAATGATAGGTAAGACTAAAGACCACTTAGGACTTGCCTCTTTACCCATGCAAAACATTTTAGCAATTTGGGCTAATGGACATATTTATGGAATGGATAATACAATGATGATTGCCACATCTAGTGAACTTTGTTAATGGATATAAACTCTTTGGAATGTAATGGTTGACATTTAGTTCATGATCTTTAATTTATGCAATTAGAACAGGTTTCTTTCCTTGTAATTTCTTTCTTGCAATAGGTTAAGGTTTCCATTTCGATATTTTCATTTTCTACAATTAGTTTAGGATTTGATTTCATTACATTCACTCCATTACATCATGACAGCAAAGGAATGATGCATTGTATGTTGCACATATAGTGTCGATACCTCTTAAGTTTGTACGAACCGGGCTGATAATTAAATTTGGTAGCCTTGGGAGTTTCAACATTCTTGTTGCAATACCGAGGCTCATCACAGATGCCTTGAGTAGAAAGGCATATATAGCTGCGCTAGAGGAGGAGGACCTACTGATGTCCGGAGAGAGTCAGATTAATGTGGTTGAGGAGTTTTAGAGGATTATTTTAGAAGGTTTGTAGGTCAATACAGTATTAAAGAGCATTATGAAGCAAGTGAAGGAAGGAAAGACAAGGAGATTATTTATGTGTGATGGTCTCTTGATTTCTGGTGAGTGCATTTTTGTTCCTAATATGAGTGGAATCCAAAAGGATCTCTTGATGGAGTGTCATGAATCACCTTGGGTTGGCCACCTAGGAAAATGTAGGATATTGGCATTACTAGCGAGAGGTTACTTCTAGGAGCATATGAGGTAAGACACAGAGGAGTACGTTCAAATTTCTATTGAATGTCAATAGGACAAGCCAAATACTAAATTACAAGTAGGTTTACTATAGGCTTTATTTATTCCAAATAGACCATGGTTGAGTTTCTCAATGGACTTCATATAATAGCCTCCTATGGTGCAAGGATATATAGGGATTATAGTTGTTGTCGACCATTTCTCCAATTATGTTGTCTTCATTCTAACAAGGTACCATGTAAGGTAGAGGAGATGGCATAGAATTTTTTCAAGCATGTGGTCAAGTATCAGGATCTTCCATTGATCATTGTATTAGATAGAGATGCAAGGTTCATAGGGAAGTTTTGGATATCTTTGTTCAAACTTGTGGGGATGTAGTTGCTACACAATCCTAGTTCCAACTATAGATAGATGGACAAATGAAGTATATCCTCTCTGTTGGAGGACTACTTGAGACATTTTGTGGCAGTCAATTAGCGTAATTGGCTAGGTTTTTTGAATGTAGGTCTATTATAGGCTTTATTGATTCCAAATAGACCATGTTGAATTTCTCAATGGACTTCATATAATAGCTTCCTATGGTGCAAGTATATATAGAGATTATGGTTGTTGTCGACCATTTCTCCAATTATGTTGTCATCGTTCTAACAAGGTACCATGTAAGGTAGAAGTGATGGCATATAATTTCTTCAAGCATGCGGTCAAGTATCAGGACCTTCCATTGATCATTGTATTAGATAGATATGCAAGGTTAATAGGGAAGTTTTGGATATCTTTTTTCAAACTTGTGGGGATGTAGTTGCTACACAATCCTAGTTTTCATCTATAGATAGATGGACAAATGAAGTATATCGTCTCTATTGGAGGACTACTTGAGACATTTTTGTTATAGTTGATTAGGGTAATTGGCCAGGATTTTTGGATGTAGCATAGTTCAGTTATAACTTATAGAAGAGAAAAAAACAATATACAACCCATTAGAGTTGACCAATGGGCAGATGCCTATGATGATGAATTTGGTTATGCAAGGTAATTATGAGAGGATTCCCTCAAACTTGGAATCAAGTTGGTAGGAGAGATTGGATTTGGTTCAATTGCACTTGAATAAGGTAATGGACATGATGAAGAAATGGGAAGATGAAGACAAGATAGATACATAGTTCAGTATGAGGGATTCAGTCTTCATTAGGATGACCAAAGAACGATTCATACCACTGACTAAGATGTCTATATCATTGGTACAAAGGTTTGAGGGGTCATTCAAGGTTATTAAGAGGATTGTGATGCCACTTACATATTGGAGCTTCCTTTCCATTTGTAGGATCATCATCATGTATTTCTTATTAGTTAGATTAAGCCTTTCTAAGTAGACGCGGATGACGCAAGAAAAGTTGAGCCATCACAAGCACTAGCATTAATTCTTGATCATCCTGAGATGAATCTTAACAAGATATTAGTGTATAGTACTGTAAGAATTGGAAACAATCAAAAGAGAGAGTATTTTGTTCACTGGAAGGGTGCTCCAGAGGAAGGGAATCACTAGGAGACACAAAGTCATTATGGATATGAGAGAGCATACTCTATGATTTTGATAAGAAGAATCACTTAGAAATGCAAGAATTGTTTTGACGGTGTTGGACCCGCCAACATGTCAAGGGGATCTCCTCGGTAAGAAGTACCAATTAGACCTCATACCATTTGGTGGAGGAGTCCCAGTAGTGGGTCGTAAGGTAATGCCTTGACCGCGATGTCGCACAGAGGCAAGTAAGATAACACTGCCAGTAGCAAGGGTGTGACTGACGCAGTGAGTCAAGGAAGGTGTATAAGAGGTTCTAACACTTCGAAGTGAGAAGAAAGTGAAGGTGAGTTTCACGTTGAAAGGGATTAGTCCCAACTCAGCTAGGAACACACAACACAAAAGGACATGCACAGCTTCTGGTAGAGCAGTCCACTCGGATGCGGAAATAACATGAGTGTGACGGTTGTTACAACAAGGTTCTTGTGAAAGGTTTGTCTGATGTCCGACAGAGCAGTCAACGCGGATGGTGAAAACATTAACAACAAGATTCATATAAGTACATGTGAATTAGTTCATACACAAGTACAGAAGTTAAACAACATATATCATTAAGGCAATCGGAGCAGTCCAACTACAATAACAACATATGCATGAAAATGTGTTGCCTCTTATTATATAAATAAGTGTAAGTCTCAATCATACAGTACATCCATGTAAACTTGCTATCCCCAACAGTGGAATGTTATAGCAACATCCGCCTGCTCCTCCAAGGAGATGTACTAGCTCTGTGCAATGGAGAAGCTAAGGCGTGTTACAATATTGTCCAAGCCTTCTTCAAGATAGTCTTAGTAGAAGCTTGGCTGAACAAAAGCGTATACAATGAGTTATGAGGGGATATTTATAGCAAAGGGTGGGGTGACCCTTGACATTCCTCTTTGTGATAGTTCAAATACCCTCATGACTCTTCACCTACTATATGATTGTTACATCCAACTGTTGACACTCGACTTACACTTGACATGACTCAACATTACAATGCACATGTACTCATGTAAGACAACACGGCTTGAACAAGCCTTGTAAGACATCACTAACACTCGGTCTGCTATGGTGAGACTAACTCTTTGAAATGCTTGTGATGGTGAAGCTGGTGACCTGATGCCAAGCTTGGTCGTCTGTGATGGTGTGCATGTACCTCATGGTGACAGCTTGCTGAAGCGAACTCTTGCCTCCGTTGCAACCGGTGCATTGGTTCGGCCCCTTCATCCAACTCGTCTGCTAACATGCACATGGTCTTCTTGGGTATGGTTGAACTGACAACACACTGATGCATAGTGTCTGTGTTGATCTTCAAGTGTGTTCTGGTGGTCATGTGCATCAACTTGTTGAAGTTCAAGTTCAGCCCTGGTTGGACTTGCTTCTTGTATTCACCTTGGTGAGTGTGTTGAATGGGTTGGATTACATACATGTGCTCAATGGTATGCATGTTGTTGAATCCCTTGCATGCGATCAACAACATTGCTCATCATGTCTGCTATATGTTAGCCGCTGGGATGGATCCTTAACTTGTACTGGCACAATTTCCTCTATGAGTGCATGTTGCACCCACTGTTGTTCATGTTCATGTTGCAACTCATTTGTCTGTCTATGTAGCTTGATGTTATTCTTGAGTTGTTGCTTCAGCACATGTAACTCCTTCTTTGTTCCATCTTTTGCCTTCGTGCAATCTTCATGTCGCTCCATCACTTCATAGCCTGAGTCTCCAAAGTTGCTTTCATTATCAGTGAATTTTCTTGATCTTGCAACTTTGTTCCAACTCTGTGTTCTCAACAACCTTACTCTTGATTCATTGTGTTCATTGCATTCATTGCATTCGGTATGCTGCCTTCAGCTATTGTTCATGATGTTGCTTGTTATGATGTTGCTACTTGATGTCCTTATCTATGAACAACTTGATGTCTTCGTGGGTAGGCAAGTCCATGGACACTTGATCAATTGCATCCATAAGTGTGCTCTAAACAGTGTCTTCATCTCTGCTCTCCTAGAAACCAATGTACCTATACTACTGAGAGGCAGATGAACACCTGGGATACCTTAAGACATGGCAACACTCATGGTAAGCAATCTGTCATTCAAAAACCAAAATGAACATGAGAACTGACTTGCAACATGCATGGGTGCATGATCATGAAGGTTGCGCAATTTCGGTGCGGAGGTCGAGCGATCGACTGCCAAGACTACACAAGGCACAGTCTGGGCTATTGGAAGACTGACTGACTACTGGAACTGCACAATGCATAGTCAAGTCTGGCTACTGAACACTGGGATTTTGCAATGTGCAATTCTAGCTGGGAAGGACGGCTGGCCTAGGGATAGATTTGCGCAATTTCTTAGGCCAAGTAGCCACTGTCCTTCAGAAATGTGCAAAATAGTCCTGGAGGCCAATGCTAGGCAGGAATGCAAAAATCTAGAGAGGAAGGTGAGCCTTCCTTTCCCAGATTGTGCAATGCAACCTTGGTGAAGGTGGAGCCCGGACCAAGGTTGGCCCAACTTGCCGATGGGAAACTGAAAGCTAGTAAGTCAGTGAATGCATGGAAACACTAAGTGATAGTAGAAGTGATTAATAGTGCATGCAAAACATGAATGAAAGACTCAACAAACAGATCAACATGCATGTGGGTGAGGCAGTTCGCTGGTTGGGTGAATGTCCGTGCAAAACAGTTTCATGCATGCGATAGTAGAGAGATAGAAATGAAACTCAAACATAGCTAGGACAAGCTAGTATACATGTAAAATGACACCAAGCGTTCAAATAAATCAAGTAAACAGTACTCCCACAAGAGAAAACACAAAGCGACAGAAATGCAGCACAAGGCATGGGAAGTGGGCTTACTCCAAAAAAGCTGAGATGACTGTGCCGAACACTCCTAGATTTGATGTCGGATGTCAGAGTTGCAAGGTTGATGTGAGGAATGAGCTCTGTAGCATCCGATTGATGAGTTTTGATAGCATCAATGTTGTGAAGCGCATGCCACGAATCTAGGGGAAGCGACACTTGGTGTGAGGTTTCAGAATTGCTCCTTGCATGTAATGTCCAACTGCTAAACATAGTTCCCTGAAACAAGGGATGCCTTTGCATGTTGACTTGGGAGAAGCAACTCATGCATGCAATTCTGTTTTTCTCAGTCCCAAAGGGAACCAGTCAACTCAGCTGCACATGCAAGAGACTGCTCGACTGTTGGAGAAAAATGGGCATTTCTGGCTAGGAGTTGGCCTGGTTTCCCAGAAGATTTGTGCAATTGTAGAATTGAGGCTTCTGTGATCCATCATATTTATAAGAAGAGCTTCGGCGTAAATCACATAAAAAAGATCTTTGTCGACGCGTTTCCAACCAACTAGTGTGGTTCATCGTCAGGACAAGTTGAAGAAACACATCCTGCCTAGCATGTTAACATCAGTCTATTTAACATGCTAGGTCATATGTGTTTCTTCAACTTGTCCTGACGATGAACCACACTAGTTGGTTTGAAATGCATCGACAAAGATCTTTTTTATGTGATTTACGCTGAAGCTCTTCTTATAAATAAAGATTTATGCAATTTCTGGGTAGAGAAGCTAACTGCTACCAAGATTTGTGCAAATTCTGGGCTGAGCAACCTTGCTGGGGAAATTTGTGCAAATATTGCTCGGAGTGTTGGCAGGCAAGATTGAGCAATCATAAAGCCCAACAGGCTGCCAAAAAGGATTGAACAATTTCTGGAGGGAAGGATGGTTTCCCTCAAGAAATGTGAAATTTTCAAGGGGAAGTTTCTCAGCCTACAGCTAGACCAAGTCCAGGTGAATAGAGTATGAGGGGAATGGATCAAGTTGTGATCGATAGGGTGCCTTTGTGCAAGAAAGACACTAAATCTTGTGAACTTGACGAAGCAAGGCAAGCTTTTGTGAAGGTTGGAAGGGAGGCTCCAAAACGAGGCTAAAGCAAAATTTTGGAGGGTGATTGTTGTAGGTTTTAACCCTGTACAGAAATTACCTGCATACGAATTCTAAAACACAGAAAAATACATAATGCGAGAGCATAACACATAAAACACATATACATAGAGATTTTCCCCTGGATCCCAAAGCCAAGACTACCAGCTTGATTTTTCATTACATTCCTTTCAATGTTACAATACATATTTATACATGCCGAAGCATCCAATACCATGGACCGAAAACCATCGTGTCCAAAACCATGGACCAAAAACCATAGGTAGGTTTGCCAACCTAATATAAGGTCCAAAAAAAAATTTCCTGGGGTGCTGCCATAGAGGGGGGCTACCCACCCCTGGTGGGCTCCATTATTGCAGCAATAATGCTACAACTCCTCGGACTCCCTTCTTTACTTTTATCAACCCAGTAGTTCGTAACAAACTTGGAAGCGACGGTGTTGTATGCACAAGTACTAGCTCTTGCCGCGGGTGTCACTTGGTCAGCTGGCATAAGTCCACTAGGGGCTTAAGAAAACTTCTATGAGCTCTGCGAAGAAGCTTTTTAACTGATGGATGGAAGCTAACTCAAAGGAAGCTAATCTACTTGCGGAAAGAAACTGAAAAGCTGACAGGAAATGCAAACCCTAGCAAACCCTAATTTTACCAGCTAGCCCTACTGATGCGAGAAAGAGGATGCAAGCTACTGGGAGAGATGCCATTAACTTCTAGGAAGGTAAAATGCATGTGCCTAAGCTACTTCTATAGTAAAATCTGAAGAAAACATCTTTTTGTATTTTTGAATAAGTTGTCAGAATCATCATGCATGTGCTTTCATTGTTTTTTACTGTGCAGAGGTGGATTGGCGAGAGAAAATGCTTGCAGGAGGTTGGGAAGGTTCAGAGAGGGCCTAAGGGGTCCCTAGCACCCTTCTAGAGAGTTTCACAGAGTTTGGCTATCAAGAAACCGCTTTCGTGAGCTTCTACAGGAAGTCTACCAGGATGTTCTGGAATTTCTATAGGATGTTCTGTAATTTTCTATAGGATGTTCAGAAAGGGGATTTTGGAGGATGGATGGATGGAGAAAGGTGAAGGAGTGGGTATGGAGGTGAGATAAGGGTGTGAGGAGGTCCAGGACTTGGTGGATGGAGTTGAGGAGCGGTTGGATTTATTCAAGGAGGGGTAGAGCAATGTTGCACAAAAATATGGAAATTAGGGCAAAGCGAGCAAATGTGGCAAACGTAAGGCAAGAATCTAGGTTGGAGGATGGAGCAGGTGGGATTGATGGAGTACGGGAAAATGGAGAAGTATTATAGGTGCTCTGCAAGTTATTTCTCAAACTGAACAAACAAAGACTTGGAAAATCAAGGACCTAGCTACTCTAACCTAATCTGACCTAGATAACAGCGAAGAAAATGAGCAGAGGTTTATTTGCAACGAAATCATGTGAAGTAACTATGCAACTAAGCAATCATGAACCTAAGCATGCAACCACAACTGGTATCAACTTCTGCAAATGAGAATCTAACACTAATAATTGCATGGTGAAGCAAAGACAGTGTTTTTGGTGGCAGCAAGGTCACCTTGGTCCCAACTCATGATCCCACTGAGGGAGAGGTGAGATCAGAGGTGCTTGATAGCGTTTTTCATAAGATATTCACTGTTATTAACCTATCAAATAAATCTGAACCTGAAAATCCTTTTTAATCATCAACTATGATCTAGGTAACCAGCAAGATTTTAATCTACTTAACAGAAATTATTTGCAAAGACATAAAAAGCAAATAACAGTACACGAAGGAAGCCTTGGCACTTGGGTTGGGCCCAACCCCAAGAGCTACAAGCTCCTAAGAAAAACTCAGAACTGATGCCAAATGAAGATACTTTCCATTACTCAAAAATAACCATGTCACAAGAAAGTTATACAACAACAGCTACAAAATGAGTTGAGAAAATAACAGCACTCTAGTGCAAAATACAACAGTTCAAAATTAACCTACAAAGGCTAGAAGCCTTCCTATTTATGCACTACAAGGGTCTCCAATAGCCCTCCTTAACTCAAGGGGCTCGGTTTCTCAAACTGCCAATGATCAGCCACTTTACACAAGACTGCTCGGCTGTCCTTGGGAATCCTTTTCGGTGGCCTGCTAAACTCTGAGCTGAGGGTGGAGATTTCGAGGAAGGGGCCATTTAATGCAGGGGACACCCTTCCTACGAATCCTCACCCTTGTTCCTTCATGCTTGGCTGTCATCTGGCTCATAATTGCTTGGCCTTGGTCCAAAAATTTGCATTAACAACGTGTTAGCCTTCTTGGTCAAGTGACCATCTTCATTCGTTCAACTAACATAAATATACTCAAAAAACATGCATAAACTATGAAAAATGGTGGATTGATGAAGAAAAATTAGGCAAAATGAGCCCAATAAGTTACCCAATTCCGGTGCTCATCATCACCCCCCTGCTAAATGGGTTGCTCATCCTCTGAGCAACTAACCCAGCTCATCATCCTTGATTGTCTTGACCGCCTCTCTCACATCCCAAGCCTCCGAGGTGATATCTTCTTCACGGTCATGAAATCTTGCTCTTCTTTCTACTTCTTCCCATTGCCTATGTTCCTCCTCTTCTTTGACTCCCTCCAGCAACCCCAAAAGCAAGGGAGGACTGAACTTGAGGCCGATCCAGTTGGCCTGAAGATTCTGCATGGACTATTTATAGAGGGGTACTCTTGCCAAGGCCTCCCTCATCCTTGTTGGGGAGTGGTATTCTCTAATTTTTAGGCTGTGCGATAGTGTGTTCCACCTCCGGGTGCAAGCATGAACACAGTTATCCCCCAACAGCCTCTCCATGTCCTCAAAATGGGCTATGGCTTGAGCTTGTCGGTCAATGTAATCTGGTAGGGCCTGAGAGTTATTTGCCAAGTGCTGGTGGGCGTATATTAGTGATGAGGGATCCTCTGGCTCTGCTCTGGTCATTAGTGGTTCCTTTAGTTCCCTGTCCATAACATTTCGGACTTCTGCTGCTCTCTTTTCTTCATGATTTAGCCAAGAGGCCATGGCCATAAGTTGCACATCTCCTACCACAGCATTGGGATCCCACAAATTCATGTTGGGAAGGGCCAAGTTGTGTAAGTAGAACTTTGATAATTTGGCCTTGTCCTCTGACGAGCTACTGTCACATAAAGCCATGAATTGATGATAGTTTTGGAATGGAGTGGCGCCCCTTTGGGCCAAGGTGTTGATCTGGATCTGCAACCATTGCTCCTTAAGGTATAAGGCATATGATTTGGCGGGTTGCCTACACTGTATGGCCTCTACTACCCAGCTGGCCATGCAGGCCAGTTGGGCTTCCTTTTCTTGCACCTGTTGCCTTAGAGATTGTATCTCTTGTGCTGCTTGCAATTCCTTTTCCTGTAACTGTCTAGTCAGTGCTTCAGTTTCAGCCTGCAAACCATCTCTTCTTTGCGGTTCATCAGGGGTTGCTTTGTCTATTGTGGGCTCCTCCTGTTGTTGCTGTTCTCCCAAGGTGTGGGGCATGTCTTCCTTAAAGTGTCCCTGTAACTATAGCTGTCGTTTAAGCAACTCGTTTTCTTCCTGTAGCTTGGCCCGTTGGTTGCTTTCCACGTGTCGTACCATAGCCAATTCCTTTCTTGCCTCTTTTAGTTGTCCCTCCAAGGGGCCTATATCCACCACACCCTTGGACTTGGCGATTTTCATCCAAGTGTGGGTCCTCACTCTCTCTTCTTCTAGTGCAAAGAAAAGTGGCACTGCGAATTTTTGGGGAATTATCTTTCCGGCCTTTAACAGGTTATAGTAGGAGCCCAAGCTGGGCTGGAGACTTGGTTCCACAATGTTCTCCGTCTTCTCTTCCTCTTAGGATGATTTAGTTGCCTTTTCTTCCAATTCCTCAGTCTCCTTTAGTCTAGCCAACGTTTCCTGTAGAACTGTCTCAGCATCCTATAGAGAGGTCTTTGTGTCCATCATTTTAATCCTTTCTGTCCATGTGGACATTTTTGGGCTTCCCCGTTCATAGGTGATGGATGCCTTTGGAGGAGACCTTTCCCTTTGTTCAACTATGGTGTCCTTAATTGTAATTGGCTCTTTTGACTGTGGCTGGGGTCTGCCAGTTTTTATCCGCGTGCTCCTTCTTGCCTTAAAATACATGGGAGGCTCCCTTTTTCGCTTCCCTTTTTGCTTTGGAGATGTGCTTAAGGCAACCATCACAGCTACTGCCTCCTTGGCTAAGATCTCAGGCAATTTCTCTTTTTGCTGCTTTGTTTCCATGCTTCCTGTAGAAATTGTTTCAACTAGTTTCATGCTTCCTATAGAAACTGTTTTCATGCTTCCTGTAGAAACTGTTTTGATATGCTTGGATGGATGTGTCTTTCCTTTTAATTCTTGTTTGGTTGCCTTGGTTGTGCCCTCCTTTGTTTGGACTTTTTCAGTTCTCTCTGCTCTACTCTGCAGTCGTTTCTCCCTGGGTGTTTGTGCCATTGGCCCTCCCTCAATTTTAGGCCCAGCAACTTGGCCTTTTCCTCGTTTCTCTTTCTGTTCTTTCTGTGGTGGTCTGTCCTGTGTTTCTTTACCACTAGCTTTCTCTCCCACCTCAGTGTGTTCCTTTTCTTCACTGCTGGATGAGGTGAGTTCCTCGGCCAGAATTTGAATATCGTCATCTCTGGACATGTTGCAGAAAATCTCCCAGGAGAGGGGGACAGTGTAGGTGTGGAGGGCACCTTCCACTAAAAGCTTGATGAGCCCATGATGGGCTAACTAATCTGGTGTCCCTTCCTTCAATTTTGTGCCACATTCAATTAATGATTACAGAAGAAAATAGGGGATGTTCAACTTCTGCTCTAGAGATAAATCCAAACCATGTCTTAGTTCACTTAGCAACTGGAAATGATAGCCGTAAACAATACTAAACTGGCCCTCACAGGTAATGTATTTCATGATTTGGAGACTAGCTTCTCTCCAAAGAGGATGTAAGCTGGCTCTCCGAACCCCATTCTTGTCTTCTGCAAAACATTCCTTAGGTAGGAACAATTCTTTCTTGGCTTTTTGGCCCAATGCCCTCTCTTCTTTGCTCCAGGGTATCCCTAATGGCAAACCAGTAACTCGACTAATGAGTTCATGGGTAAGCTGCAGGGTCAACCCTCTGAAGTTCATTGTGGCTTGTGTCTTTGATTTAGGTTGCAGGGACATCAAGAATTCATTCGTTATCTCATCGTCATGACCCTGAATTTTGTCACAAAAGGTCATCCAGTTGGCACGGGTGGAGAGGTTCACCACCTCAGGATGTTCACGCAGTTTACTGGAATCCGAGGGTTCCTTCCTGATAAACCCCCCTGGCATGGTGAGAGTGCTTTGTTTTAATGCACCAAGCAGAAAGGGACTGTTGTTTATGGTTTCCTCCTTTGAACTTCAAGAGAGGATCTCTCGGGTGTTTAATTTTTACTTTGCACCAATTCCCTGGTTCTAATGCTTTTGCTACCCAAAAATCGGTTGCCCGTGTATAACAGGAAGAATTAGGTTTCCATAGACAGGACACAGAGCTCAATTTTCATCCCCATCATACATACAACCGTTTAAGTTCAAATTCTTCCTACATAGGTTAGCCCTCACAATGCTCTATCTTTTCTACAGGATTTTTTTTTTTTTTTAACAGGGACTGTGGAGGAGAATGTTGACGCAGAACCGACTGAGAAATTCCGTGCAACACACAGGCAAACTGCTATTTTTGGCTCACAGGCAGACTTGTCTCTAATTCTCCTACTCCAGACAGTTCAACTCACCACTTTTTTCGAAACATACCATGCATAAAAGATTTTTTTCGAGCCTACCTCTCTCGGAACTCCAAATTTGACGAAGAAAAGTTCAGGCTTCTCTGTTCCGGAAGACTATGTCGTACTTCCTGTAGAACTCTTTCCGGCTTCTATAGGATGTGACTGCGCCTCTGAATGAGCTTGGTACGCAGGAGAATTTTGAACAGGCCGAAAAGCTCGACGGAGGATGACGGGTTAACACATTGTGGAAGCGAAGGACGAGTACTTCGGCCAAGGACGTTGCAAGTGCAAATGAACAACAGGTGGTGCGAGTCTTCAGCCAAACATTTTTGAACTACGGTGCAATTTGTGGCGAGGAGGTGGCCAGACCGAACCGTTATCCAACGTCACAGCCATCATTTCTCTGCATGTCCTTGGCCACCATTACCTCCCCTCTGCCATTAACCACCGCAACCATTGCCAGTCCCGTCGATTTTCCCTGACTGGACACTCCACACGTGTCAGCTACACGGCTCGTTGGTGATTCTGAACGTAACTAAGCTTGTTCGGATCCCACGAAGCTGTGTAACTGGCTGAGGGTAGCCGATTGACTGGCCACCGAATTCGTTCAATCTGAACCATTTTCACAAACATGCATTTTTTCGAAAAATAGTTTATGCAATTGACGAATGAGGTTAGACACTTACCTGCGTGGCCGTGGACGCGTTTATGTAGACTTCGGGTCTTGGAACCATTGCCTCGCTTGCTTCTGCCTCGTGCATGGGTGCTAGAACTCATTCTTCCATTTGCTGATGTGGTATGCACGGTTTTGGAACTCGATCCTTCGGTTGTAAATGTTGCATGCACAAGTTCTGTTTGATTTCGGCTGCCGAGGATGTTCTCACGTCTGGGAGGAGCCTTTTGCATGTTCCCTATGTTGGTTTCGGCTGCCCCTGCCTCTAGAGTATGTGTTCCAGAGGGATCAGCTGCTACAGGATTCCTGTAGCTTCTTCTCCTCCTGGGATGCAGGCTAAATGAGCAGGGCCATATTGCGGATGAGGACCGGATGCATTGATGAAGAGTCCAAATGGAGCTTGGACAGGTAGAGTGTGTGAGACTTTTTTGTTGGACTTGTCACTTAAAAAATTTTGCTATGATTCTGAGGAAAACATGGTTTCTTGTATGACTGTGCAAGAACACATAACCAAGTGGGTGACAGAGGTGTCAAGAGATGGAACAGGGTACCATATGGTGATGGGTTGAATAGAGGGGTGGCTACAGGCCTAACAAACTGATCCCAACCATCATATTCCCTTTCAAAATTGAATTTGGCTCGTCCGAAGGTTCTATAGGATGTTTCCTGTAGAAATACATAACTTCCTGTAAAAAGCCCAGAACTTCCTGTAGAAGGTGGAATCTTGACCTGAATGTGATCAAATCCTAGGAAAGGCAAGTGGCCATGGAGGGAGTGTCTAAAGGGATGTCCTTGAGCCTGGTACAAACCCCTATCCTCGTTTTATGCGACCCTCCTTACCTACAATGTATTCCCTGCAACCTGCAATTATTTCACAGAGATTAGGCATGTTTTCTTTTTTCCTTTTTTTTTCTTTTTTCTTTGTTCTTTTTTTTTAGAGACAGCTAGGGTGCCTCCATGAGGTTTTCACCCTCACTATCTGCCCTAGGCACCTCGAAGAGGTTTTCACCCAAGGATCTTTTTATTCTATTTTTTATTTTTCTAGAGATAGTTGGGGCGCCTCCATGAGGTTTTCACCCTCACTGTCTGCCCTGGGTGCCTCAGATAGGTTTTCACCCAAGGATCTTTTTATTCCCTTTTTTCTTTTGATGATCAAGGTGTGGGTGGAATAGAGGCAGGGCCCTGCTCCACTACCAACACTGATTTGTCCAAAGTTTCAATGAACTCCTGCCTCGAAAGGGGTTTCCTGTAGATTTTCAATCGATGCACATTGGCAAGCATGGGGATGGCTTCTTCATCAATGGTCCTGATAAGGACTGAACCATTGTCATTACATTTCTCCATTGTATATGGTCCTAACCATCTTGTCCTCAGCTTCCCCTTGAAATCCTTGTATCTTGAGTCATACAGCAGTGCCCAATCTCCGGGCTGGAATTGCTTTTCATTAAGGTGTCGGTCATGCCATATTTTCCTCTGAAGTTGAACTACTTCTGAGTGGAGGAGGGCCTGCATTCTCTGTTCATCTAATTCATTCAGCTGCAATAATCTTTCATGTTGAGCATGGTTGAGATCTAAGTCCAGCTGAGTTTCCACCCTTAATGTGTTGTACTCAAACTCTATGGACAGCAAAGCTCTCTTCCCATAGACCAGCACATAAGGTGTGTAACCTGTTGTAGTTTTCCAAGTGCTGTTGTAGGCCTAGGTGGCCTCAACCAAGCGATCTACACAATCCTTTCTGCTGCTGCTCACCACCTTAGTCAAAATCTCTTACAATGCTCTATTAGTGACTTCCACATGCCCATTTGCTTGTGGATGATACGAGGTGGAAGTTTTGTGCTTGATCTTGTGATGAGCGAGCAGGTCTTCAATCAAGTTAGAGGTGAACTGGCTTCCTTGATCGGTGACTAACTCTCTTGGGTAGCCAAACTTGTAGAAGATATTTTCCCTTAAAAACTCAGCCACTTTTTCTTCTGTCACTGCTTTGATTGCCTTTGTTTCTGCCCACTTTGTCAGGTATTCGGTGCACACAATGATCTAAGACCTTTGCTTTGAAGGAGGATTGATAGGACCCACAAAATCCATGCCCCACTTCTCAAATGGCTTGAAGGTCACTTGAGGTTGGAGGGTCATTTCATCCCTTGGAGTCAGTTTCCCCACCCTCTGACATCAGTCACACTGGCTGATGTATCTTCTGACATCTTGATGAAGAGTAGGCCAATAGTAGCCTGCTTGTAGAATTTTGAAGGCAGTCCTTTTTGCTGCAAAGTAGCCTCCACAGGGCCCATCGTAACAGGTTAGGAGGATGTCAAAGACTTCCTCCTCCCTAACACAACACCTCAAGATCTGATCTGGGTCAAGTTTAAACAGGTTGCCCCCAATCCAAGTGAATGGGGCACTCTTCCTCAAAATTCTGCTCTTCTCCTTTGAGGATAGATGCGGAGGGAACTGTGCTGAGACCAAGTAATTTGCTATATCAGTAAACCATGGAGAGAGTACTGAGATAGCAAACAAGTGTTCATCTGGCATCTGGTCATCCACTATCCCTTCTTCACCTGCAGGCAAATCCAATATAGACAGGAAGTCAGCAACAACATTTTCCTTACCTGGCTTGTCGACAATAGTCAAATCAAATTGCTGCAACAAAAGTAACCATCTAATGATATGAGCATTTACATCAGGCTTATTCATTAAATATCTAATCGCAGCATGATCAGTGTGTACGAATGTTTGATAACCAGTTATGTAGTGTCTGAACTTGTTCAGGGAATGGACTATAGCCAGGAACTCTTTCTCAGTTACAGTATAGTTCATCTCTTCCTTAGACAGGTTTTTGCTGACAAAGTATATGGCATATGGTAGTTTCTCCTCAAATTGTCCTAAGGCTGCTCCTATGGCTTTGTTTGAGGCATTAGTGTGGATGTGAAAAGGTAGGGCCTAGTTTGGACCTCTCAAGATCGGGGCAGACACCAGCTTATCTTTCAACTCATCCAGAGCCCCTTGACAGTCGTCAGTCCATTTAAACTCAACATCTTTCCCTAAGAAGCTAAACAATGGCGAGGCTAGCTTACTGAAATCTTTAATGAATCTTCTATAATATCCTACCAAGCCTAGAAAACTCTGAACATCTCTGACCTTTTGAGGAGGTGGAACCTTTTGGATGATATCGATCTTGTTAGGATCCACCTGTAATCCTTGCTGAGAAATGGTATGACCTAGCACAGTCCCTTCAGTCATCAGGAATTCACATTTCTCGGGACTGAGGGACAGGTTCATCTCGATACACTTGGTTAAAACTTTCCCCTGGTTAGTTAATGCTTCATGGTAGTTGGACCCATAAGGAGTAAAGTCATCCATATAGATTTCCACCAGAACCGTGAACCAGTTCAGCAAATATGCTCAATAATGCTCTCTGAAAAGTGGCAGGAGCATTTCATAACCCAAAGGCAAGGACCGGGTAGGTAAAGGTACCCCATGGGCAAGTGAAGGCGATTTTATCTTGGTCTTCCGGGCTGATTTGGGTCTGATTATACCCGTTGAACCCATCTATGAAAGAGAAGAACTTCTTTCCTGCCAGTCCATCCAACACTTGATCTTTGAAAGGCAAAGGGAAATGGTCCTTCTTCATGGCTTTGTTAAGTTCTCGATAATCTACATAGATTATCCACTTCCCGTTTTTCTTGGGCACAAGCACTAGAGGTGAGACCCACTCACTGTTAGAGATGGGGCAGATGAATCTTGCATCCAACAATTTTTGCAATTCTTCTTTGAAAATGTCTTTAAGGCCTGGATTCATTCTCCTCTGAGGCTGCCTGAATGGTTTACAATCCTCCTTAATGTAAATGTGATGGGTATAAACCGAAGGGTGGACTCCTTTCATCTCCTTATAGTTCCAAGCAAAAGCATCCAAATGATTGTGCAATAAGCTACACAGCTCCTTCTCTTGGGAGAGAGATAGGGAGGAGTTGATCTTTAAGGTTCTTTCGGGGCCAAATTCCACACTCTTAACTCTGGAAGAGGTCATATTAGTCACACAGAGGTCCACTAAAGCACTGGCTTGCGTATCCTCCACCAACTCCTCTAATGACAGTGCACTGGGAGGTGGGTTTTGAATCAAATTCTCAATCAAGTCATCCTTGGTTTGAGGGCCTCCCCTGGTGGCTTCTATTGTGCACAAAGGTACAGAGTATACCTCATCCTCATCTTCCTCTTCCAACCATAGTGGTAAGTCATGTTCTAGCAGAGGTTGGGTAGGAGGATAGAGGACTAGCTGCTTAGACATAGGCCCATTCTTGATGGTCATGCTCCCAGCGCGACAACTGATGTAAGCATCCGCAGTAGCTAACCAAGGCCTTCCCAAAATGAGGGAGTATCCAGTGAGTTTTGCCTTTGGCTGAAGGACCAAGAAGTCTGCAGGGTACTCCCAAGAGTCCACAGAGACCAATACATCTTCCACAATCCCTTCGGGAGTCACGGTGGAGCGGTCTGCTAACTGCAGTATTGTCGAGGTCTTCCTTAAGGAACTCTGAAGGTTGAGTTTAAGAATAGTGTCCCTGGTCATCACATTAATGGCAGCCCCTAGATCGATCAAGGTGTGGAGGATTATGGTGCCATTGATGTGGACATCAACTACAGGACTCCCAGGATCCAAATATTTTGGACAGATTACTTGCCCCAACATTAGATCGGACAGTTGTCATATGACATTGATAGTCAGGGCATCTCTCTTACGCCTGCCTGAGTGCCTGAAACACTTCTTCTTGATCAATTTGTTGTATATTGGGACATCTTTTATGGCCTGAAGAAGTGGTATTTTCAGACACAACTGCTTAAGTTCTCCCAAAAGTTCAATCTCCTCTGGGTTTGGTTGCGTGGTTAGTGTTAGTCGCTCAAGAAAGGGTGGAATGGCTTTGGGTTCACTTTCCTATTTTTCTTCCTCATCCTCCGGGGGAGAAAGTTGGCGGTCTGGAAGGACCTTCCCAGATCGTAGGTTGATCTCCTGGATCTCCATAGCATAGGTAGGGCATGTTGTCTCCCCAGTGTATACCTGTTGGGCCTGTCTGTTGTTGGGGTTTGGGTTCGGTTGGGCAGGCATCTGGGGTTGTCTTGGAGGAGCAGGAGGTAATGGTTTTAGTTGAGTAGGTGGTGGAGGCAAAATGGAAGGAAGAGAGTTGTATTGGGGCCTCCACCCCTTCTGAGGTGCATTCCACTAAGGTTGTGGCTGGACATGTGAGGGAAACGAATGAGCAGTAGGTTGAGTATGGTATTGAGATGGATAAGACCACGGAGGAGGTGCGGACTAGGAAGGATGAGTAGGGGGACCCCAAGAAGGTATATGAGCAAATTGGTTGGGGCTATAATAAGTTTGGGATGTCCCTTGCATCCCCTGTTGGTAAGGTCTGGGCCCATGCGGCCTCCTTTGGTTGAGGAAGTAGAGAGGTTCAGTGGTTGCCTCAGTCCCCTGGTACATGGATTTAAATCCAGGCAAGGTTGGGCATTGGTTTGTGGGGTGGTCTTCCTCACAACGAAACATACCTCTACTGAGTGCAATGGACACTCATTCTTAGGGTTCTTCCTCATACATCTGGGACAGAAAATGGCCAAAGCCCTCTCAGCTTCCTCTTTCTTTTGTTGGATTTGGAAAGTATCGAGTTGCATGGCAATGGTCTATCTCATCTCACTTTTGAGGTCTTCCATCTGATTAGCAAACTAATGCTTGGAGAAGGTGGTACTAGATGAGAGTGGATTCCCCCTACCTCTTTTCTGAGTTGCCCTAGAATGGTTTCTAAACATAGTATTTATGTCCTCATAGGGTAGTTGGTAGATGTCTCCTCCAGCTAGCAAATGAAGGGTATCTAGAAGGTCTTCAGGGACTTCTCGAAGCAGAACCAACTTCAGAGATTCAGGGTCAAGTGTGCACCTGACCCATTTACAACTAAGTTGGAACCTTTCCTTGTAGTCTTCTAAAGACTCATCATTTCCCATGGTCATCCGAAAGATCTCTCCCTTTGTTTCTTTTGACCTACAGTAGTCCCGGTATTTGTTGTTAAAGGCTTGCTGCATCTGAGCCCAAGTGGTGATATTGTTTCTAGGTAACCCCATGAACCAACATAGTGTTGCATCCTTGAGGGTAGAAGGAAAGAGTTTCAACTTTTTCTCGTCCTCGGCATAATCATAAGTTTGACAAAGAACAACAAACTCAATCAGGAAGGTATCAGTGTCTTTAGTGGTCAATCCATGGAAGTGAGGTAAGGCTGAGGAACTTATGTTCTTCATTTTCATGTCCCCATTGGTCTCTCGTATGGGAAAGGCACCTTCTATTCTCTCGTCATCTCCTATACCGTTTCTGTGTTCAACCATGGTCTCAAGAGGGATGTTCTCTTGCTCTTCTTCTGTTATAGGATCTTCGTATATCTCTGGAGATTCACCTATAGGTTCTTCTGGATCACGGCCACCAAAGAAGAGAGAAGGGTGACTCAGTGATGTGGTCGGGGTGTTGGGTAAGAATTTTCCGGTGTTGTCTCTATTCCTACGAGGCATGAAATGAAAGATTTTTGGCTGCTTTTGTTTTTTTTTTCTACTTGTACCTGCAAAACTGAAATAGATTGAATTGAAACTAACTAAAATCTATCTTGCTGAAATGAAAATGTGGAATTGAAATAAAAGCAGGAAAGGAATAATCTATTTTGCTGAAATGAAATTGTGGAATTGAGATGCTAATCTACGCTTGCAGAATTGAAATGCTAATCTACACTTGCAGAATTGAAATGCTAGTCTAGGAAAGCAGGAAATGCCTAGTCTATTTTTGCGGAAATGAAATTGCAGAATGGAAATGAAATAAACTACTTAGCATAAGGTTGTGGTAGAAAATAGAAGAAAAGCAGCAATCACAAATACTCTAACGCTTCCCCAACAACCGCACCAAAAAGAATGGTGGGCTCCAGTATTGCAGCAATAATGCTGCAAATCCTGGGATTCCCTTGTTTACTTTTATCAACCCGGTAGTTCGTAACAAACTTGGAAGTGACGATGTTGTATGCACAAGTACTAGCTCTTGCCACAGCTGTCACTTGGTCAGCTGACACAAGTCCGCTAGGGGCTTACGCCAACTTCTATGAGCTATGAGAAGAAGCTTTTTAACTGATGCATGGAATCTAACTCAAAGGAAGCTAATCTACTTGCGGAAAGAAACTAAAAAGCTGACAGGAAATGCAAACCTTAGCAAACCCTAATTTTACCAGCTAGCCCTACTGATGTGAGAAATAGGATGCAAGCTACTAGAAGAGATGCCATTAACTTCTAGGAAGGTAAAATGCATGTGCCTAAGCTACTTCTATAGTAAAATCTGAAGAAAACATCTTTTTGTATTTTTGAATAAGTTGTCAGAATCATCATGCATGTGCTTTCACTGTACTCTGCAGAGGTGGATTGGCGAGAGAAAATGCTTGCAGGAGGTTGGGAAGGTTTGGAGAGGGCCTAAGGAGTCCCTAGCACCCTTCCAGAGAGTTTCACAGAGTTTGGCTATCAAGAAACCGCTTTCGTGAGCTTCTACAGGAAGCCTGCAGGGGTTCTACAGGATGTTCTGGAATTTCTATACGATGTTCTGTAATTTTCTACAGGATGTTCAGAAAGGGGATTTTGGAGGATGGATGGATGGAGAAAGGTGAAGGAGTGGGTATGGAGGTGAGATAAGGGTGGGAGGAGGTCCAGGACTTGGTGGATGGAGCTAAGGAGTGGTTGGATTTATTCAAGGAGGGGTAGACCAATGTTGCACAAAAATATGGAAATTAGAGCAAAGCGAGCAAATGTGGCAAACGTAAGGCAAGAATCCAGGTTGGAGGATGGAGTAGGTGGGATTGATGTAGTACAGGCAGATGGAGAAGTATTACAGGTGCTCTACAAGTTATTTCTCAAACTGAACAAACAAAGACTTGGAAAATCAAAGACCTAGCTAATCTAACCTAATCTAACCTAGATAACAGTGAAGAAAATGAACAGAGATTTATTTGCAACGAAATCATGTGAAGTAACTATGCAATTAAGCAATCATGAACCTAAGCATACAACCACAACTAGTATCAACTTCTGCAAATGAGAATCTAACACTAATAATTGCATGGTGAAGCAAAGACAGTGTTTTTGGTGGCAGCAAGGTCACCTTGGTCCCAGCTCATGATCCCACTGAGGGGGAGGTGAGATCAAAGGTGCTTGATAGCCTTTTTCTAAAGATCTTCCCTGCTATTAACCTATCAAATCAATCTAAACCTGAAAAGCCTTTTTAATCATCAACTATGATCTAGGTAACCAGCAAGATTTTAATCTACTTAACAGAAATTATTTTGTAAAGACATAAAAAGCAAATAACAGTACACGAAGGAAGCCTTGGCACTTGGGTTGGGCCCAACCCTAACAGCTACAGGCTCCTAAGAAAAACTCAAAGCTGATTCCAAATGAAGCCGCTTTCCATTACTCAAAAATAACCATGTCACAAGAAAGTTATACAACAGCAACTACAAAATGAGCTGAGAAAATAACAGCACTCTAGTACAAAATACAACAGTTCAAAAAGTAACCAACGAACGCTGGAAGCATTCCTATTTATGCACTACAAGGGTCTCCAACAGCCCTCCTTAACTCAAGGGGCTCGGCTGCTCAAACTGCCAGTGATCAGCCACTTTACACAAGACTGCTCGGCTGTCCTTGGGAATCCTTTTCGGTGGCCTGCTAAACTCCGAGCTGAGGGTGGATATTTCGAGGAAGGGGCCATTTAATGCAGGGGACACCCTTCCTACGAATCCTCACCCTTGTTCCTTCATGCTTGGCTGTCATCTAGCTCATAATTGCTTGGCCTTGGTCCAAAATTTGTCCAAAAATCTGCATTAACAACGTGTTAGCCTTCTTGGTCAAGTGACCATCCTCATCCGTTCAACTAACATAAATATACTCAAAAAACATGCATGAACTATGAAAAATGGTGGATTGATGAAGAACAACTAGGCTAAATGAGCCCAATAAGTTACCCAATTTCGGGGCTCATCACCC